>NW_010729203.1:1714466-1750285 GCF_000365185.1 Nelumbo nucifera
AATCAGTGGTAAGCACAAGCACATAGTACAGTGTCGAGGGGATCTCGTGCTTAACCTTCACACGTTTATGAGCTCACTCGACTACCTACCTCCCCCCTCAAAGAGTACGTTAAGCTTTTGGGGGAGTGACAATAAGAAACATAAAAAATGTGAAAAAGTATACTACAATATTACAATAATGCCATTGGCAATCCCCCATACAAAAGTACATGCATAGCCCACCCATGACACACTTGGACGCTGGAGTGGCGGCTGTAGGCACGGTGGTTGGCACTTGATGGCGCGGCGAAGAGAACACTTGTTACAAAGCGGCACCAAATCATCCTGCCCAGAGTCTATTTCGGATTCGGGTCGACCCGAATCAGTATATGTTGGGTCGGGTTAGACCGCATTGAACTGGTCCAAACTCGGGTCAAATTGATTTGGATTTATATTGGGTGAAGTGTATTGATTCAAGACAAAACTAAATTTAGTCAATAATTAATAGAAAATTAATGCATTAATTATAAATTATTTAATTCAAATGAAGAAAATTAAAAAAAAAAGACTAAGGAGTTAATTCTTATGTCTATAATGGTTAACCCAATGGTTATCCACAACCCAACCCAACCTAGCCCATTTAAATGGGTGGATTTGGTGATAGGTTGATCACACAACCCACCAACTAAATGGGCGGGTTGGGTTAAAAATTGCCACCCTTAGCATTGGACATGAATCAACAGTCTTATTTTCTAGGTTTGTCTTTGATCCCTGTTACTTTTCAATGTCACTTGCCATACAAGTTTTTTGAATATTTTCTTCTAAATTTGTATCAACTGTTAAGGCTGCGTTTGTTTGATATACAAATGCCGAATTAGGGTATTATGTATCCTGTTTCAAACTTATCAGCATTTATTTGACATGCAAAAAATATAATGATTAAGAGGTCAAAAATGTGTTTTCTAACATATTTGTATCTTGAGAACAAGGCATTACTGTACCCATTTTTTGATACATTTTTGTACTTTTCTGATAATTGGTGTATTTGACGAAAAGTTTAAGGCATTTAATAATATGGTCTACACTTTTCACCGATTTCAAACAAAAAGGAAGAATGCAAAAAATGGGTTACATTGTGAATTTACTTTACATTCTTGAACCAGAAAAAGGGTATTTATGCAGAATACATATTTACATTTACATCATAACCAAACACAGCCTTAATGAAAGAAAAAAAAAAAAAAAAGAAAAAAAAGAAAAACTTGTTTTAAGTCTTATTCAAACAAGTATTGGGCTTCTTGAGTTGGGTTGAGTATAGGTTGGGCTCAAGTTGGCTCATTGCACTCTGGATCTCCTAGCCACAAACCGTTTCCATATATATGCTGGTACACACAAAATACTACCGCCCAATATAGGGAACGTTTTCCCACAAATGACAAGGGGGAGATATTCTCAATGGGCGCCTGTGGTATCTTGTGGGTATGGATGTGGGAGCAATTTGTGGTTGTAGGTAGTAGATTTGAGCTTGGTCCAATATTCACTTCTGTTGTTTTTCTTATAAAAAAAAGGGTAAAATACTTGTACCTCCTTTGGGGATTTCAGTCATATACTTAGGCCTCTTAGGTTTAGATTTCTATTTGCTGAACACAAAGGCAGTGAGCAGACTGTGGAACCAACGATAACACTTTGTCACTAGTTCCCAGTCTACTTGTGACCCTTTATTTTCTGCCCTACTTTCTCATTAAGAAAAATTCCCCTATTGAGCCAACTTGCTTTTCTCAAGTCTCTATAGGTATCTGAATGGCATAAAGTGATGAGTGAAGAATTTGATGCTTCGATGAAAATGGAACTTGGACTCATTTTAAGAGTTTTGTTGTAAGAATTCTATTTTTTTAGTGAGGAAATTTGAAGAAAATTATAAATTAAAAAAGAAAAGAAAAATGGGGATTTATTGGATTAAACTTGTAAGGAAAAGTATACCAAAACATCCAATGCTGGGAAAAAGAAGGGGTCCATTTTCTTATATCCCAACTAGAAAAAGAAAAATAAAGAGAAAGGATAAAAGATGAAGGGCAATAATTGGCTTCTACTATGTTAGAGGACATGCACCCTGCCACCTTAAATTCCTAAACCCTAAATCTTTAATCCCTAATCCTAAATCTTAAACCCTAAAATTCTAAAAATTTAAACTCTAAACACTTATGCCCTAAATCCTAACACTAAATCTTAAACATTAAAATCTTAAAAATTTAAACTCTAAACACTTAAACCCTAAACCCTATGCCTCTAAACCTTAGCAATAAATCTTAAACATTAAAGTCCTAAAAATTTAAACTCTAAACACTTAAATCCTAAATCAAGAACTCTGAAATCTAAACTCTAAACCCTTAAACCCTAAACCCCTAAGGCTCTAAACTCTGGCACTAAATCTTAAACCCTAAAACCCTAAACATCTAAATCCTAAGCCTCTAAACCCTAATCCTAAATCTTAAATCCTAAACCTTAAAGTCTAATTAATAAACTCTAAACCCTTAAATCCTAACCCTAAATTCTAAATTCTAAACTCTTAAACTTTAAATCCCTAAACCCTAAAATTAGAATGTAAAATGACTATGGAAGGACACATGTCCTCCAACATGGTAGGAGCCAAGTATCTTCCAAAGGATGAAGGAGGGATAGGGGAAGAATGCAAAATAATTGAATTAACTAAAAACGAATACCCCTAGCTCATCTGAATTCCCAAGAAGTAAACCAAATTCCACAATTTCTGACTTCTCTTATCTCATTTACAGCAAGAAACAAAGCTTCTAAGATTGTGCCCAATACAGCTTCTTCCACACCATGAACACCACCGGGAGGGCCACTTGCAGCCATAACAAAGTGTTCAGGTCTCCTGCCCATGAGAATCCTACTTGCAGCCATAATACTACAACCATGCGTTGGAATCATTTCCCATATAAATACTTATATGTTGTAATTCATGGAGAGATATTTCTGATGTATCATGTGGGTGGGGAATGTGGGGCTACTGTTAAAAAAAAGTAACAAAAAACCAAAAGAGCCTGATTATTATTTTTCAGAAGACCAATCACGCTTAAATGAAAGTTCTATAATTTTTTCTTATTCTAAGATATGTAATATCAAACTGCGTTATTTCATAATTAATACATGATAACACCCAAAACTTAGACTTTTTTCACTTATTGAAAAGTAACTCATTATGCACCATCCAAATATAGTAAACGGCTACAGCAATCCGTTCCAAAAACTTCTATTTATACTCTTTATCAGCAAGGCTATTCACAAACAAATCCAATTCAACACAATTCCTGATGAAAATTGAACCTCATGGGATATAAACAAAGTAGCACTTTATAAATAAATAATTAACAGATTCAGTCTCAAAATCACAAACAGGGACCAACCATCCAAACAATATCATCTCTAAACAAATTAAAATTCGCTGATATGATAGACAAAAATCTTTCACCTTGAACTGACCCTTGGAATTTAGGGTCCAAACAACTTTATACATATTTCTCCCCTAAAGCACATGCGTATTACAGATATCCCTTACAAAGACATTATCATATATTCGGTCCCCCATTTTCCCCAAACAGATGCGGTGGACATATATAAAGGCAATGTGTCAAGTTGGCATTTTCCTACTTTCTGATTTCTTCTTGGTATTTATCTATTTTCTTAATTTTTTGTATTTTATTTTAAACATATGAAAAAGTAATCATTGTATATTTTGATTAGATCAATAAAATTGTACACTATTATAGAGAAAGAGACTTTTGGATTTTATAAGGCCTCTTATTTTAATGCATGTTATTATTACATTTAAAAGAGAGAAGGAGAGAGAATAGAAATACAACATAATGAAGTAAAATATTAATAAGTCAAATAAAATAAATAGGTTGGGGTTAAACAACCAAACATAAAACAACAAAAATAAAAATATTAATTTAAAAACCCATTAAACTTTCACTTAAAAAACAGACCATTAAGATCCATTTTCGATGAGACCGGTTTCCCATAAAAGGGTTCACATATAACTGTTTTAAAACGGATCCATTAAAACCGTATGCTAACCATGTAATATTATGGGTAATAATAATGATAACAACAACAACAACAACAACAATAATGAATTATCAAATAAATAATCATATTCATAATCATAAATAATAATAATCACAATCATAAATCAAATATATTGATAATAAAAAATTAATTTAAGTAATAATAATAATAAATTATTTAAATAATATAATGATAATAATCATTTATTTTAAATAATAAATTGTTAAAATATTAAATTAATAATAATAATAATAATGATTTAAATATAGAAAAATAGATAATAATAATATCATCATCATCATCATCAATAATAAATCATAAATTAGAGTAGTAATAATAATATATTATTAAATAACTTAAATAAAAATAATTATTAAATAATAGTAATAAATACATTAATAATATAAAATATTAATTTAAGTAATAATAATAATTTATTTTAAATAATAAATTGACTTTGTTTTGGCCATTCTTATTAGAGTTTATTTTAGCTTTTGGCAAAGTGATTAGACAATTCTTTTGATTGCTTCAATTTGTTTATAAGTCTTGATTATTTCTTTCGTGATTAACAAAACTCGTGTAGTAACTTACTAAAATTCCCGCGAGGGTTCATAGGTGCTCTAAAAAGCCTCAACACACAAGGCCAGCTCTGCATATTGAAAGAGTTGTTTTAACCATTTGAAAGACGTTTGTATAAAGAGCTTTAGCAATATTTCTCTAGATTAAAGAAATTAAGATGAATTAGGCCATGTTCGAGAGTACTTAAAAATAAGGGCTTATTTTTTAAGCCCAAATTTCTAACTTTTTTAAGTGCTTATACAATATGGACTTGTTCAATTTTTTTCTTTCAAAATTATCCCTAATTGAATTTTATAAAAGTGCTTTTTGTAAAAGTACTTTCATAAAAGTGCTTTTATTAAGTATTTTCATAAAAGTACTTCTATAAAAGTGCTTTCGTAATAAAAGTGCTGTTTTAAAGTGCTTTCGTAAAAGTACTTTTATAAAAGCACCTCTATAAAAGTGCTTGTGTAAAAGTACTTTTATAAAAATGCTTTCGTAAAATTTGAAAGAAAATGAAAGATAAAATAGTCACAAATGCTTATTTAAGTGCTTATTGGAGAAAAAGACTACAAAATGTCCAATTTGAAATAAATGCTAATTTTTTAAAATAAGCACTTAAAAAAGTTGGATACTAAATGCAAATAAGTACTTATTCAAGTATTTATTTTTAAGCACTTACTTATTTTTAACATAAGCAATCCCAAACATGGCCTTAAACCATTTAACAACATAAAAATAAATAAATTGCAGGTAGCAGACATCAAAGTTGGTTGAATATATAGGTGATTTTTGTTTGAATGTCAGTTTATGAAGATGGCCTCTTTATCAAGGTGTGCATGGGTAAGTATCCTCACATGTCATTGTCCGAGGCGAATAAGATTCCAAATGTGGGCCCCACCCAATGTGTTAAACTATTGTTGATCATTGTGGGTCCCACCCACTCCACCCCGAGTTGGGATGTGCTCCCAACAATCCCAAGATGATGTGTCCCCACATCTCACCATGAGATTAAGATCCGCCATAAGGTTGAGACCCACTATTTTTGAGAAGTGCACAAATAGATCATATTGGATTAATGATTTTGTTGGAAGCAGATCCGTTCTCTGCCACCCTATCATAACTAAAGAGTCATATTAATATGTAGAAAATACAATGAATTTTAGGGAGATTTATAGTTTACTCCCTCATATAAATTTTTATTGATTTTCTCAATGTATTGTCATAAATTTTCACCTATGCAATAGTATTCCTTTTAAATTGTGATAGATTACTCCATCTGTCACTATTTCTAATTGTACAAATTTATAAAATTTAGGGATAAATTGACTGCACTCCACCTCAGAATTCTAAATTCAACTGCAAGCCTACAACATTTCAAAATTATAATTAAACACCTCCACCTATAATACTCATATCCACCCGTGAATTAGCATCAATTCCGAACTGACACCTATCCCAACTGTACCGTGGAGCTAAGATTTGTTGGGATTGACTGAACAGTAAAAACCCCTAAAATAAATTATGAGGTGGAGGAATCTCACCAATTAAGTTCATGAGATCCAGCAAAATCCAATGTCATAGAGTGAAATACATGGTTGTATAATCGCAATTTATTAATGAATATGTTCTTTGTAGTGCGCTATATAGTAGCATTTGCTATAAAGAAAAAAGGCCCTTCTCGATGTAGAATTTGTGGAGTAGATTCACAATTATCATTATCTGAATAAGCATTTATTTTGGGCCAGGACCACACAAATAAGCACTTAATTGCAGTTGAGAAATAAAATTGAAATAATCACTTATTTAAGAAGCTTATTTTCAAGTGCTTATTTCCTTTTTGTCTTATTTCAGCGCGTCACATCATTTTAAAAATACATATACTACCCCTATTTAAAATAAGTATTTTTTCACCAAATGCTCATAAATGCTTATTAGAACAAATACCTGTTTTTAAGAACTTACTCAAAAATCATATATGTCAAGAACATGTGCAGGACGTATGACTTACACGTGGCCATATGGGTGTAATAATACTTACATCTTACCATTGAAATTTTGCATCTTATTCAGAGCAAGATGCCCTCATGTTTCTTTGGAAGAGTTAAGTGGTAAATTTCAACTCTCTTCTCCTCTGTTGATTAAAATTTCCCTCATGTCGGTGAATTGGGTTGTTTACGACCTTCTTTAGGTTTATCTAACATCTAACTAATTGCCCTTTTGTAATTTGAGGGGTAAGTTAATTTTTTGTTACACCCCCAACTATCATGTCCTTAGTTCTGGTGTTTGGTGTTTGAACGTAGGGGGTATAAGTGATTTGAGTTATTCACCAGTTATTTGAGCTCAACTCACTGAATATTTGGCTTGAGAGCTTAATCAAAAGTATTTAATTAAATATAAATTTTAATATATTTTTATTTATAATACTCTCAGTACATTATGTTCTTTAATATTTTATGGTTATTTTTACTTAGTGTGACTTATTTAACAAGATATAGTCTTCTATTATTAATTAAAATTGTATAATATAGGTATTTAAGCTTGAGTTCAAGTTCGATTTTGGCTCGTTTGTAATGAAGTTGAGTCAAGTATAAAATTTATCCCTTTATTGACAAATTTTCCCTACCTTTTTCTTCGAACCAAGCACATTCTTAATGTTTATAAAATAAAGAAGAAAAAATTAGAGTTTCGATGATATCGATGCGCAATGAATCAGTGATATGGGTATATGATATATTTTGATACTTGCTTGAGGAGGTGGGTTCGTGAATGCAAGAGTAGAACCTAAATTAGTTGGAATGATTTTACATCCAAATTCAGCAGGGATAGCTTGTTGAAATTAATGTAGTAGTAAGGAATAATCCTTAATATGTATTGTCATAATAACTTTACTTTGAAAGCTATGCACCAGGCCAATTCTATTCAACAAAATAAAACTTATGGTTAATGATGGAGAGTGATTATGGTTAATGATTCAACTTTTCAAAGAAACTTATGATGTCATAATTAAATAATAAATATTTAAAAAAAGACAGAATACAAAAAATGAAAGAGTATAGAATTTTGTTGAAAACATTTAGAAACATTTTTAATGTTATATATTCATCATATTAAATAATAATAATAATTTTTATTATAATTTAAAATTTTCATGTACAATGCATATGCACATTTGCTATAAACATTTAAGTACATTTTTAATCATATATTATTACTTTTGTTGATTTTCAATGTTTATTTTAACTATGATATATCTAAAATTCAAATAATTAATATAAAGAAAAATTTCTCATGTATAAAGCTTAGATAATGTATCTGAATGGACCGAAAATGACCTTTTTTTAGTGCATCCACATCAAATTTCTACTCTTTCAATAAAGCCTGCAAAGTAAGGAATCATGTATTTCAATTTGCTATATATCTACCATAATGAGGACCATAATTAGGGCCGAAGGTTATCACATTCAATGGAATAGGTCCAGCAGCAGGTTGGAAATTTGGAAGGCATGGGTTATTATTATAACAACTCAGCATGGAGTCCGGATTAGGTAATCAGTTATCATACTGATCGTGCAATTATTTCTCTCACATGCTCCGGTAGAGATCGGATTCAATACTCACAACACAATCACTTGCAATCGTGTACGTAGAATATCTCCATACTTGTATGTTTTTATTTCTAATGCAAGGCTACAAGTAACTGTAAAGATAATATGAGTACAGTTTTGTGAGGGAGACCTTAGCTTGGAACCTCGGCTCGATACATCGGTTGCTTGAGAGACCTACAATCAAAGGTAGTTAAGCTTGAATTTCCGAGCTTTTGACTCGAGTCAAGCTCAAGCCTGATAGTTTATGAGTAAGTCCCTGCAATGTAGGGCCCCCTTTGCTAGTAAATATATGTACGTAAGAAGGTATAAGGATCAGAGAAATGGAATCTAATAGTATTTTTTGCTTTTTTTCATAGAAATTACAAGAATGCCACTCTCTACCAACTCTCTTTTGCTTTTTTTCTTTCAAATTATAAGAATGCCACTCTCTCTTTTTCTTACAAATTACAAGAATGCCATCTCTCTCTCTCCTTATAAATTACAAGAATGCCACTCTCTCTTCAACTGAGGGATACCTCAACTTAGCATCTCAGCTGCTAGGGGACCTACGATCAAAGGTAGTAAAGTTTGAGTTGAGTCGAGCTCAAGCTCAAGTCTCTAATTCAAATTGAGCTCGATCTAGATGACACTTCGACCACTGAGGGAGACCAATGATCAGCACCTCAGTCACTGAGGGAGATCTCGGCTTAGCACCTCAACAACTGAGGGAGACCTCAGCTCGACACCTTGTCAACTACGGGAGACTTTAGCTTGACACCTTTCTTGCTAAGAAAACCTAAGTTCGACACTTCAGCAACTGAGGGAGACTTTGGCTACTTGAAAGACTTGCAATCAAAGGTAGCCGAGCTCGAACTTCCAAGCTTTTGACTTGAACTTGAGCTCAAGTCTCTAATTCAAATTGAAGTCGAACCTGATGATTTATGATTTAGTCTATTATTAGTAACGAATGAATGAATAAAATAATGGTATTAAAATTTGGGCCAATTTCATGTAAAAGTATAAATGCATACAAAATAATATAAAATACAAGGTTTTACATTATGTATTTATATTTGTATTCCTTTTAAACTAAGCCTTGCAGGAAAAGCCATGGATGGCTTGAATCAACAGTTTATTGAATACCTCGGCAATTAGGCTCAGTTTGGATTTTGCAACAGAAAAAGGAGTTGGGTTCTTTGACAGAAACATATGTTTAATTTTTTCTGTGTCAAAATCTATTCTAACAGTAACAGAAACAGTACTTTGGAAAAATTAATATTATTGTTAGAGAAGGAGCACCGTAGTAGTACTAGGATTATAATATTATTTTGAGGGTTGATTGGCACAAAGATGAAGTGCCGTCTCCTCTAAATATTCTGCAATAAGCCCTACCACGCAATTCGGCAATTCTTAAATCAAGAAATCTGACAGGAATTTGCTGATTTCCTGACCTATATATAACCTCTTATATGGGTTGGGTCTGGTGGCAAAATAGCCACTAATCAACATTCACGGGCCATCAGAAAGATCAATTAAAAGCTGGAAAGCCTTTGGGATGAGTTTGCCTCTGTCACCGATTTATCTGACTGCAATTGTGGTAGTGCGTTGAAACACTTTCTGGCTGAAGGAGAGAAAGAGAAAATCCATCAGTTCCTTATGGGATTAGGAGATTCTTTGGAACCGATCCTCTTGTATGCTGCTCTTAGCTAGTTGTTGAAGAAGAGTGCGATCAATGAGAGCTCCGCCCAATCTTGATGTTGCAGCCCTGAGTATTTCTTCCCAGACTAACACTACAGAACGACCTCCAACTCCAAGTCGTAACCGGCCATTTCGAGCTTCATGGCTAACCACCTAGTTGGACCAAATGTTCAGAGTCCTCTTGCTGTGAATAAATTTGTGCATTTACCTAATGGCCGGCACCACTATCAATGCTTCACACTATTTCTCTCCATGATGTCCTGTTTGTTCCCAGTTTTACCTATAATCTGTTATTTGTTAACAAATTTTGACTAAACAATTGAAATGGCTGCTGGTTCTTTTTTCCTACTACAGCACCCTGTCTCAAGAACTACAATCGGAATGGATGAGCTCCGGGACGGACTCTATTTACCTCCATTTTTCCCCTGCCACATATGCTACTGCTAGTCCTTCAATTCACTCAGCTATAGCTTATAGCTTATGTTATGGCATCAATGTTTTAAGCCACGCTTCCAAGGCCCCTATGTCTCTTATCCCTAGAGTTCTTCTTCCTATTGGGGTGCACTGAAGGCTATAAGCGATACCTTCTCACACTAATGCTCATTTTTTATTACCATAGTAGATGATTATACAAGATGTACTTGGACCTTTCTTCACTATGTTTTGTTTTATGGTTGAGAGACAATACCAGTCATCTCTCGGTCCACTAAGATCAGAATTACTGTGGCTCAAGAGGGTCCTTGCTGATCTCAAAATTATATATATAACTTTTAATACATATTATATTATATTATTTTGGGGCAAATTAAGAGAATATGGGGATTGGGTTGGGATTTTTAATTCCACTGAGGTACAAGGTGGGGATGGGGTGGGGTATTTGAGTTCAGATCAAGAGCGGGATATGTGAAACCCAGTCCCACCCTGCTTCGTTGCCATACAATGTAAAGCCCTAACAAGTTGTGTATATAATCTATACTACTAATAAAAGAGTGAATAGCCCTATTTTCTAAACTTTTCATTAGACATTTTTACCCATTATCTAAATAACATACGACGGGCATAAAAAATGGCATGCATGTTCTTTACTCTCACTCCAAAAACTACACACTTATAATAGTTAAAAAACTATCCACTTGTAACTGTTCAAAAATTGTCCATTTATAACAGTTAAGAAATTGCCCATTTATAACTGTTCAAAACTGTCCATAATTGTAAATAGTTTTATCTTGGAGATACTGTCACGTGCAAATACACATACATATTTACTAGTTTGATGAAGTGTGCAGGTTTACTTGCATAATTGTTCAAGTTGTATTTCAACAATCACATAATTGCTCAATTATGTATGTGTAATATTTAATTGAAGTTGTATTGCTATAAAGTGTGCCCTGAAGTTACTAGGTCATAATGTCTTGCAAATACATAGAACAGTACAAAGTTTCATCTCACAGGCATTCATGAATTGGAGGTTGAAATCATGTGATCCTTCATCGCATTTGACCCTTGACTGATCTCCAGCAAATTTAGGTGGTGTTTGGGAGTGTTTTCTGTTTTTAAATGGGATTTTTTTAGTTGTTAGATAAGCACATTTGAGTGTTTGGTGTAACATTCTAAAAAGGATTTTTCCAAAATATAAATGGGTTTTTTTAAAAAAAGATTTTTTGGTCATGTAAAATGGGCTTTTTTTTTAAAAGGCTTTTTGGTTTTGTAAAATGGGCTTATTTTTTGAAAGGGTCTTCTCCAAAACGTAATAAGCTATAAGCCAAAAAATTTGGCTATTTTCAAAATGCTTTTTTTATGAAAAAGCACTTTTTTTTACCAAACGCCAAATCAGGCTTCTCTGGGTTCTTTTGGTTCTTATTGGTCATTATAAGCACTGCCACACAGGATAGACTATCAGACATTAGCTTCGTTGGCCCTCCATAAATAGTGTTTTATATATCTTTCTAAAATTAATAAGGGTCCAAACAATTCCATGCCTTGTACTGAATCTGGATTATCAAGCCATAAGTCATTTTTCGGACCATAATCTCAAGGTGATAATTCTGACATTAATGCATAAATTCTTCTCTACATAATAATAGGCTAGTGTGGCCTAGAGGTGTCTAAAGAGGCCAAGGTTCTCTCACCACAGGCCTCACATCAAGTCTCTCCTCTCATTTTTCACATATGTAAAGTATTAAAATCATCTTATGTCTTCTCATAAAACTCTCTAATATCTAAGTTTCATCAATCAATTAGGTTGCATTTGGAACTAATGTAAAAACATCATCTGTGTAAATATTTACGTTGGTTTAATTTTGTCGGTGTTTAAAGAAGTGTACGGTCATGATCGTTATAAAACTCCATTCTTGTTCAATTTTGCACATGTTCAGATGGGGTGGAATTTTATGTTGTAAATCGATGTAAAAATTCATTAAAGCAGAGTTTTGCATCGATTACTGAGGATTTGAGACACACATAATTTGTTATTTGTCAGAATTTTTGGAGCCTTTGGAAGGATTGGAATTGAACGAGTGTTGGTCCATACTTTGGGTCCCTTTTGTTTGTCTATCTGAAAGTTTTCAGATAAGTCCATACGCTCGAGCTTTGAAATTGAATATAACTCTATCTCTATCTTTGAATTCTTATCCAAACAAAAGGATATGAACTATCGTTCATGGGGAGTCCTGAGTTGAAGCTTTTTGGAGCGTGGTTTAGCCCATTTTCTTTCAGGGTCAAATTGGCTCTGAAACTTAAGGGGATCCAATATGAATACGCAGAAGAAGATCTCCAGAATAAAAGCCCTGAACTTCTGAAATACAGCCCAGTTCATAAGAAGATCCCTGTGCTTGTTCATGACGGAAAACCCATCGTGGAATCGCTCATTATTCTCGAGTACATCGATGAAACTTGGAAGCAGAATCCATTGTTGCCTGAGGATCCTTATGAGAGAGCCATGGTTCGATTTTGGGTTACATTTGCAGAAGAGAAGGTAAGTGTGGTTGTTATGTCACTTCCTTTTTATTTTATCCATTATTACAAGTTTAACAGAGATACATGGAACTTTGGGAAAAGAGACCAAATGATCTGAAAATGGAACTCTTTGTCGAAATACTAGGCTTGAGAATTCTGGGTTCAGTTTTAGAAAATCTACATACATCAGTTTCCCTTCTTTTTTTTTAATTTATTTGTATCTATTT
Source organism: Nelumbo nucifera (assembly GCF_000365185.1). Next base: position 1,727,560 of record NW_010729203.1, read on the forward strand.
GTTATTGGAAGAGCTTGTGTAGGGAGAGAAGAACGCCACCTTCCTAAATTTGCCTGATTTGTTCTTGGGGTAAATTGCTGAAACTTTGTATGAAGTTTTTGACTGTTGCTGAAATCCCCTTAAAGTTTAGTAATTGTAATCACCTTTCCTAAACTTTCTGACACAGTTGCAAGTAAATCCTTTAGTTAAAATCCTTTAATAAGATGCATGAAAATGTCTGAAAAAAAAAAGAATTTAAAGTTGCAGCCTTACCTTTGAGGCCCCGTTCACTTTTCGGTAAGTTATTTACCCATGTTCTTTTATTTCTCAGGTAAATAAGGCGATGACCATTTTAACCATTGAAATCCAATATTAAAAGAGGCATTTTTGTCCCATTCAAGTTTTGGAAATTTTCCCCCTATGTGGGAAAGTTATTTACCCACCTAGGAGGAAGTGATACTCGGGAAAATAAACTTTCCCTGATCCCCACATAAAGCTGAAAAAAGAACATGAGATTCTTGGTCAATGGGAACCAAAATCCCATTGACCAACTTTCCCCCCTCTCCAAATCCAAAAAAGGAACGCCCCCTGAGGTTGTATTTAGAAAAGATGCAAATAAGTGTGAATGCAAATATGTGGAGTGTAAAGCGGTTCATATAAATTGCAAAATTGGGTTAAGTTTGCATTGACAAATTTACCTTTTCATCAAACAGATTTTTAGTTGTAATGGATGCAAACATGAATTCCAATAAAACATATGTTTTTTTTTTTATTTTCAAAAGCCCACTTGAATGCAAATTGTACTTTTATATCTTATTATCAATGTAAATATGCATTGGTCAGTCATTTGTCAATGCATAAATGTATTGTTGCCAAACATAGGCAAAAGTGAACCAAAGTGCAAATTTACCCCAAACCGGGATTTACACTCCATTTGCATCGTTTCCAAATGCAGCTTGAGTGAGTAATATGAAAGACAAATTTGAAAAAATAAATCAATTTCAGAAAAGATATTAGAAGGATTTGTGCTGATGATTTATATGAAGAAAAAATTTGAAAAATAAATATTTTGATCAAAAGTAATTGCACAGATATTTTGAGCATTTTCATGCCTCTTTTTAGAGGATTCTAACAAAAGGAATTACAACTATATCAGAAAGTTTGAAGGAAGTAATTGCAACTACCAAACTTCAGGAGAAGTTTGAAGGAAGTTTGAAGGAAGTTTCAGCAACAATCAGAAACTACAGGGCAGAGTGACTGTTCAGTCATTGTTGAGGGCTTAAATCAGAAAATCTTATAACCGCTTGATTAGTGTATATGATCAAACAATATCAAATAATATTTCGAGGGTAAAATACAGCATAATTTGATTGCTTATTCCTCTTATCTACATGATTCAGGCTATTTCTATTATAGAGAAATGATATGACTAATCTAAACCATTCATCAGGTACAGAACCTTGACAAGTCCACATGCGTTCACCATATATTCCACATCAGCCCTATAGCCCCACTTGCACTAGAGTAGCATCTGAACAATATTAGCCAGCCCAAGTTTAATGTTTTTAATTTAGACCGTCTAGAAAAGGGGCTTATTTTGCACACTGATACAAAACTGTCTAAAGGGGCTTTTTGATAACAGTTAAAGCGGTTGGATTAGGAATGGTAGCGGGGCGGGGCGGGTCTGGCTTCTGCATGCCTCGTCCCCGACCCCAAACTCAAAAAATCTGCCCCGTCCCTATCCTATATCCCAACAGAGCCAAAAACCTCAACCCCATCCCCATTCCTTTGGTGGATTAATGCCATCCCCGCCCCAAATCCGAACAACAGTTAAAAAACTTGCCCTCAATCAGGGCAGGATGGGTTGGAGTCTCCATAGGGATAGGTCAAATTGCCATCTTTAAGTTGAACAGGAAATTATTGAGGAAGCTATGACCTTCTTAAGTGTAGACTTGATAATGGACCGGGCCTTTGGGCTTAAGAGTTTTAGAAAATATATAATATTTTATATTATATGACATATAATATTTATATAAAATATTTGATTGACTTTATAAATTGAAATATTATATATCATCATCCTCACCATCATCCTTATGTCTTATCCCAACCATATAGGGTTGGCTCCATGAATCATGTTTCCACCAATCTGTTCTATTTAAAGTCATATCCACTGTTATGTTAATTAGTGATTAAATCATTTCATACTACTTCTACTTATATCCTTTTGAGCTACTTCTAATTCTTCTAGCCCCTTCCACTTGTAACAAATCACTTTTAATTGGAGCTATTGGTGGTTTTCTATGCATGTGACAAAACCATCTTAATCTTTTCTCTCTCTCTCTCTCTCTCTCTCTCTTACTTATTAGAGCCACTCTTAAGTTTCTACAGATGGCTCCATTGCTGATCCTATCCTTTCTAGCTTTTTCATTCATTCATCTTAGCATCACATATATGCCACACTCATTTTATGAACATGTTGTTTCTTGACTGCCCAACCAAGAAATTTAAAAAGAATAACAAAGAAATAAGTTGTTCAGTTGAACAACTTCAGCCATAATCAAGATTTGCCCCCTAAAAAGCAGAAAAAAATAGCATCTTTGTCCATTTTGGGTCTCACTCTATGCTGCCATGTGGATGACTCCTAGTTAATTGAAATTTCTTTAAATGACTCACCTGGAAATTAGGAAAAACTGAAAAGATGATGCGATTTCTTGTTTTTTAATAACTTTTACGAGTTTAACTTCTACCAAAAAATGAAGCCTATATTGGATCTTGATCGTTTTCTTATTTGATTTTAAATGCTTGAAGACATGTCTAGATGTCTTTTACTCTTTATCCATATACTGATTATGTTGTCACAGTTCATTGAGGCTTTGAGGAGAGCTTTATTTTCAGAAGGAACAAAACAAGAGAAGGAAGTGAAGCAAATAGCAGAGGCCCTAGAAATTCTAGAGAGAGAACTCAAAGGTAAAAAGTTCTTTGGAGGAGAGACAATTGGATTTTTAGACATTGCATTAAGTTGGGTTCCTGCTTGGTTGGGAGTGATGGAGGAAGTTGCATCCTTCAAAGTGTTCGACTCCAACAAATTCCCTTGTTTTAAAGAATGGATGGATAACTTTCAAGAATTTTCCATCACCAAAGAGACCTTCCCTCCTAGGGATGAGTTGCTGGTCTTTTTCCAAAATTTCCGCCAATTGAAGCTAGCTTCTACAAATAGCAACTAATCTCTCTCTCTCTCTCTCTCCTTTGCATGTTAAACAAGTTTAAATGTCTTCCCAAGTACATCATACTTGGATATTAGGATTTTGCTAGATGTGTTATCTTGATATCCTTATTAAATTGGTATATCTTCCATTTGTGTTCCCTATATTTTTTTTCAATAGTCAAGTTGGTCAATAATTAGATTTTTACATGGAAAATTGGGTGAGAAAGCAAATGTTCTACAACTCACTCATAATACTGGACCAATTACAATAAGCCACGTCAGCCCCATAGATGTGGCACCTTGTATCAGGCTGACATGGCATATTGTAATTGGCAATAGCATCCCCCTTTTCTCTGGAGCTGGAACTCCCACTCCCACATATATGCGGTATCATGATTGACACAGTATTATAGAACTGTAGAGGATACCAACTAGTGCTTTCAAGTTTCACCAATTTGTTAAAGACTCCAAGTCCAAATCCTCTTTTGTTGCTCAAACAAGTTCACTAGTACCATTACCGTATGAGCGATGAATGGCTTCAGATTCAAGGAAATGACGTCTTGAACCAGGATGAGACAATGCTGACCAAAAGAGACCTTTTATAGATATAATTTTGACAGGCAGAAAACGACCTATATTAGTCCATTCTCCATCCTCCATCCTTCTAAATGTAGCATCACTACATGGGATTAATACCTTGTCATTACCAATAATGGTCACATGCAAAACAATTTTGCCAATTCATCTGCAGCAACCCATTGGTTTCTGATCTCAAAATGCTGGAAAACAATTAATTGAAAATGGATGAATTACATAAACACAAGAAACTATATAAGGAGATGCCTGCAGGAATTAATAAACAAGGAATGGGAACAAAAAATGTGAGATGGGATTCTGATAAGCTAAGTGGAAATTTCCCATCTCTGTGATCTTGCTCAACAAAGAGCAAAATCACACCTTTAATATGTGAGTGCTTTTGTTTCTAACCGATTGCATATCATCTTTGGACTTCCCTGATAAAAGCGACATCCCCATTGCCAGTTGACTGTGAAAGAAGATATTTGTCTTGATCTGCATCATCGCTTTCTGTGGCCTCGCAAGGAGTAGTGGCTGAGAGAGTTTCAGACCCATCTTCTTCTGGATATCACAAGATACAAGAAGTTAATCAATATTGAAAGTCATGTAACGATTGGAACTTGGGGCACCTTCAGAATGGAAAAGACAAGGCAAACAGAGCTGGTCATCCAAGGTATCCAAGGTGCTTTAACCTTTGGCCCTAGTTTAGTAACTGAACATAGCCCACCAACCTACTGGTCTAAGGGATCAGTAGAGACATGCGTAACAGAAATATTGAAACCCCAACCATCCCACTTCCAAAAAAACAAGGAATATGTATAAAGATAAGTTTATTGATAACATCAATTTTCTACTGGAAGATCAAGATTGAAAAGAGAAATATATTACTAACCAGAACACACATGGTACTCAGGCAGCTGTTTGACTGTGGAAACTTGGAGGCTTTCAGGAAGCAGACAACTGCACATGGCACCTGAAATCCAAGAGAAAAAATGATAAAATGATTAAACTCAAAAAGTTAAACATAGCAATGAAAAGGGAAGAACCAAAGAGGGGTAGACAATGGAGATGGAGGAGAAAAAAATAAGGGAAGAAGGTTGTTTTCAGAGTCATGCAGTACCTAGGCTCACAAGAGGTGCTCATTTTATTCACCTGAACCCAGGTGTCTCACCTAGCTCACTGCTGTGTTTTGACAAATCAATGTAGAGCTCAATGTTAAATGGGTAACTAACCAGTTAACATATTCTATATTCTACATAGGAGATTCAGAATTAAAATAGTTTAGATATAAACATACAAGGGTACGGTATTCGTTTAATATGTAATACTCTAACCCATTGACTAATATACTTATTCAACTATTTTATTTCTTTCAGAATTTAGATTAGTATGTTCTTATATATTAAATTATTAAGTTGTTTTGATTTTTTTTTTTTTTGAAAAATGGTGCCTCAGTTCAGGCATGTCTCATACCTTGCACCATGGGCATTAGGCTCTAGGAAGCCTTTGATCTTTAGCTGCACTTAATGCTTTTAAAACATTTCGAAGCAGGCTTGCAATCACATTTAACATGTAAGCTGTTTTTTCTTTTTCTTCTTCAATCTAATCTAGGGCTGCAATGCCCCTTCTTCATTCCTGTTTTGATCGTTCACATCAAATAGAAGTGCTTCTCTAGAAGCCAAAGTCATTTTTCTTCAGAAGCAGAAAATACAATCTGTGCTTCTGGCTTTTGGCTCCCATGAGAAGCGTTATGGTTAAATTCTAATATGGTGATTCCTTTTGAATACCCAAACAACATCCATAATCCTTCTGCTAAAAGGCCATTACCTAATATTGGTCCCAGCTATCTAGGATCTTGGGAGGGGTAGATTGGATACAGTCCTAACCTTAGTCCTTTTTTTCCATGAAGTGACCACTCTCAGACTCGAAGCTGCATTCTCATGCTTGCCAGCCCAAGATTTTACCATTACACCAAGCAACAGTCACATATCCTTCAAACCTTTATTTATGTACACACTACCTTTACATGGAAATGGCCATGTAATATGTATTGCACAATCATATCTAATTTTTACTTTTTAAAGCTAAATTTCATTTTTCAAGACTTATGTTTTGACAAATTTAATTAAATTTTTAACATGTACAGATCTTTGTATAATATAATTTGTTAGAACAGACCATTTTACATATTTTAAAAGTGTCATCATCATCCAAGCATCCCAACTATATAGGGTCGGCTACATGAATTTTGTTTTGCCACTCCAATCTGTTTAATGCCATATCCATTGTTAAATTATGATACATATTTTAAAAGTGTTAATGACAAAGTACTTCTAGAAGTCTCTTGGTAGCAATTAACGGCAAAGTTACCGTATATGTCAATCTTTCAAACATTACATAAATTGTAAAAAAGGTCAAATCAAATCACAAATACCATAATACCATAACATTGTTTCTTTTTTTATATATTTATCACAAAAACATTGAATACATCAGAGAACCAATTTGGATTAATGCCAAGGAGATCAACCATGGAAGCCATCTTTTTTGAAACAATTGAAAGAAAAGTTTAGAAAGAAAATGAGAGATCTTGATATGGTGTTCATTGATCTAGAGAAAGTATATGCTAGAATTCCTAAAGAGATAATATGGTGGGTCTTAGAAAAGAAAGGAGTATCAAATAGGTAAATAGACTCAAGGATATGTATAATGGTGCAACAACCAATGTTAGAACACCTATAGAAAAGACAATAGATGCTACAGTTGCAACCGCTCATCACCAAGATTCAGCACTTCGCGCTTATTTATTTACATTGGTCATAGATAAATTGACTTAACATATTCAAGAGGAGGTCCCATGGTACATGTTTGTTAATGACATTGTTTTAATTGATAAAGTTAATATAGGATCAAAGGAAAAATTAAGCTTATGGACAAATACCTTAGAAACAAGAAGTCTTAAAATAAGTAGGCCTAAAACAGAATATATGTAAATTTAATAATAATAAATAGGAGTCCAAATCAGGGTACACTTATAATTGGAAACCAAGAAATAACTCAATGTGACCTTTTCTGGTACCATGGTTCACTAATTCATAACAAGGGAGAGATTGAGAAGGATACCACCCATAAATTAGAGAAATATAGGCAAAAATGGAGGGGTGCACCCGGAGTTTTATGCAATAGTTGAAGACCACTTAGATTAAAAGGAAAGTTTCTAATATAACAGTTGTAGAGGCAACTATGCTGTATAGAGCAAATCGTTGGGCATCATCAGGAAACAACCTATCCAAAAAAAAAAAGAGTGTGGTAGAAATGCATATGCTAAGATGGATGACTGGAAAAACTAAAAAGGATAGGATTAGAAAAGTAGTCATTCAAAGGAACCAAGAAGTTGCTTCAATAGGCAATAAAATGAGATAAAGTAGACCAAGATGGTTCAGTGACATGCATAGAAGACCATCAACAACACCTGTAAGAAGTGGGTAGACTAAAAATGACATGGGTCAAGGTAGTAAGAAATGATTTGATTGCCCATAATTTAACAATAGAATGGCACATATGGCATTAAATAGGATGGAATGGAAAAACAAGATGCATGTATCCAACCCAATATAGTTGGGACTTGGGATAGAATTAGAAAAGAAGTCATTCAAAGCAACCGAGAAGTTGCTTCAATAGGCAATAAAATGAGAGAAAGTAGACCAAGATGGTTTAGTGACATGCAAAGAAGACCATCAACATGTTATGGACACATTCGTTGGTAAGACTTACCGCCGCCGCCGGCAGCAGCACTGAGGAGAGGCCCACGCGACAGCTCACCAGGGGCCCACACTTATCTCTGGCCAACTCGCCACCAGCTTACCTTATCCCTTATCCCTTATCCCATCTATCCTTATCTTATCTCCTATTCTTAGTAGGAGTTTTGTTACCATTAGAAGTAGGTAGTTTATTTCCCATAAGAAGTAGGAATTTGAGTTTGATTAGAGATAGATTATCCTAGCCTAGCCGAATACAATAAGGAACCCCCTCTTGTAATCTCCTATTTAAGGAGCTATGAATTGAAATAAAGGTATTCAGTTTTCAATCAAGAAAGAGCTTAGGAGAGTTAGGGTGATCTCTTGAACAAATCACCCTTRGTTCGCCACCATAGGGTCTGCGCGCAAAGGGAGGGCAAGGGAAAGCTAGGAGTTTTCCCCGTGGACCGACCTGTGACGAGATCCTATGCCCGGGCCCGTAACACAACAACACTTGTAAGAAGTGATATGTTGCAAGTTGAAAGGGTTAGAAGGGCTAGGAGTAGACCAAAAGGGCATGGGTCGAGGTAGTAAGAAATGATTTGATTGCCCATAATTTAACAATAGAATGATACATATGGCATTAAACAGGATTGAATGGCAAAAAAAGATGCATGTAGTCAACCCAATATAGTTGGGCTCAATGTTTTAAAAACCGACCTAGAGGCCAAACCGGTTTTGCCTCTAGGTCGCGGGTCACCGGTTCGACTGGCCAGGTCGAATGGTTCAGACCGTGCCACGTCATCACATGTATGTGTATAAGTGTGTGTGTGTGTATATATATAGAGAGAGAGAAAGAGAGAGAGATGTGTGTGTATATATGTATACATGTGTATAAATATATATTTTAGCAATAAATAATATATAAATATGTTTTAGATAATGTTATATGTATTATTTTATATTTAATTTATATTTTTTAATTCAGTTTTTACGTTTTTTATTTATAAAAAAATATTAAAAATTGCAATTTGAGGCTAAAAAACGATTTTTTTGCAAAAATAGCGGGGAAAGGCACCTATGGCTCCTTGGGACGCATAGATCTCGATAAGTTACCCAAAATAAAAAAAAAATCACCCCAATCGGACATCGGAGTGCAAAGTTATGGCCTCCGAAAGTTTTGCATGTATTGAGTGTGCAACCCGTGACCCAATCACCAGGTCGAACCAGTCAACGGTTCAACCGGCCAGGTCAAATGGTTCTTGACCAAGTCAACATTTTTTTGACCGTCTAACGGGTCTTGACTGAACCGGACCCGGAATCCTGGCCGAGTGATGGTTCAAATGATTCGACCATCCGGGTCAATGGAGGGTTGAAAACATTGGTTGGGATAATGCTTGGACGATGATGATAGAAAAGAAATGAATATACAATAAAAGATTAAATATATAGAAAATGAGTTTACCCCATTTTCAATCCATATTCATCATATGTTTTTTTAAAGGTCATGTATTACACCTTGTTAGTACAGCAAACTATGTGACCCATCATACATATCTATTACCATAATGTTTACCACTTCTACCATTGCACATTATAATCATAGGATGATATAATCATGTTTGACTTCAAAGTCAATTAGCCCACATAAAAAGCTTCATACCTCATACCTATATATGACAGAAAATGAACTCAAAAGTGTTAGAACAGCTTTTAGACAACCCAAATATGGCTTCTAGTAAGGGAACAAAAGCCCCTTAAAAAGGAAGAAATAACAATATATGGAAGTATGTCACAACCAATTGATTTGAATCACATAAATAATATATTCACAAAGCAAATCATAGGATTCAAACAATAACTATAAGATTTATTTAGGAAAAGGATTCAATCATGAGTCTCCATTTTTGTTTGTAGTGTGTAGGCTCAGTTTGGAAGGAGTAAAAATACAAATATGTAGAATGAAAAACCTTGTAGTTTGTATTATTTTGTATGTATTTGCATTGTCTATATTTGTATTTGTACTCTTTCCATACTGAGCTGTAATTTCATTTACACTAATACAAATGCATTTGAGTGCAAATGAGAAGAGTACAGATTCTGGTTCAATTTTTCTTAGGGTTTCACTTTACTTTGCTTCAGATTCTATTTTACCTCATTTGCATTGCAAACAAACAGAATAAGGTAAAAGTTAAAAAAAAAAAAAANCGACAGAACGCCACCCCAACTACAGCGGTCATACCCAAGTACAATCAACTGGAGTTTCCCTCATACAGCGGCAGCGGCGACCCACTGGGATGGTTGTACCGCTGCGAGCAATTCTTCCGTAATCAGCGCACGGAGAAGGATAAAGTCAGCCTAGCCGCATTCCATCTGACAGACGAAGCACAGCTCTGGTTCTACCAAGTGGAGCAGGAAGAACCAGGACTTAGTTGGGATCAGTTCAAGTCATACTGCCTCCTTCGGTTCGGACCCCCATTAACAAGCAACCCATTGGGGGAATTAATTAACCTCAAGCAGACCGGGACCATAGCCGAGTACCAGTGGCAATTTCAGACCCTTCTCGCCAGAGCCTCTTCAGTATGCCCAGACCAGCAGGTGGATATGTTCACCGCTGGACTAGCCGAACCTCTGAGAGTCGATGTAGAGATGCAAAGCCCTCCCAACCTGGTCACTGCAATGAACTAAGCCCGAGCTTTCGAGCGCAAGCTACAGATCAGCCGAGGGTCGTTCAGCATGGGGCGTTCAGCGATTTCTTGGGCAAACCCGAAATCAACTGGAGGAGGGTCTTCGTTGACAGCCAGCAGGGAACAACGACTTCACACAGGTAACACTTCAAGATCTGCAACCAGCATAGGAAGCAGCATGACGACACCTCCCATCAAATGCTTATCTAGAGCTGAGATGGCAGAACGCCGAGCAAAAGGTCAATGCTTCAACTGCTACGAGTTGTTCTCAGTCGGGCACCATTGCAAGCGGTTATTCTGCCTCCTGGTAGATGAACTAGAGGAAGAGGAGGAGGAGCATACAACACTGGAACCTGAGATCTCCCTCCACGCCATCACCGGAATACAGAACTCCCAAACCATGCAGCTGCAGGCACAGGTGGCAGGGAAACCCGTGCGTATTCTGGTGGACTCAGGAAGCACACATAATTTTGTCAGCAAGCAAGCAGCCCTCCAACTGAAACTGCCGGTGGAAGGTAGACCGCAACTTCAAGTGGTCGTAGCAAATGGGGAGAGAGTTCACAGCCCTGGGATCTGCCGGAATATCCAAATACAGGTTGAATCTGAACCGTTCTTCGCAGATTTATTTGTACTGCCCCTGGACGAGTTCGATATAGTGCTTGGAATCAAGTGGCTCATCACTCTCGGCCCTATCCTATGGGACTTCAGTGCCCTGACCATGACTTTCAACCTGCATGGGAAACAAGTCACATGAAAAGGAACCAAGGTGAGAGCGAAAAGACCACAGGTGCATACTCTCCATGGCGACACCATGCACACCGCAAAGATGGAGAGACTTCTCGCTGACTTCCCAGACGTGTTTTCAGACCCCAAGGGACTCCCACCTGTCAAATCGTGTGACCACCGGATTCCTTTAATTCCAGGATCAGAACCCGTTGTCGTCCGGCCATACCGCTACCCGCACCTACAAAAAGATGAGATAGAGAGCCAGTGGTACCGAAACAAGGAATTATCCGCCCTAGCCGCTCCCCCTTCTCCTCGCCAGTCCTACTGGTACCGAAACAAGACAACACCTGGAGGTTTTGTGTGGACTACAGGGAACTTAACAACAGAACTGTCAAGGACAAATTTCCAATTCCCGTGGTAGACGAACTGCTAGATGAACTCCACGGGTCTCAATACTTCTCTAAACTGGATCTTTGATCAGGGTACTTCCAGGTCCGGATGGCCCCCGAGGATGTGGAAAAGACAGCCTTTCGGACACATCACGGCCACTTTGAATTTCTGGTCATGCCATTTGGTCTCACCAACACTCCATCCACATTTCAGTCTTTGATGAACGAGGTTTTTCGACCCCACCTCCGCAGATTCGTCCTAGTATTTTTCGACGACATCCTAGTTTACAATACATCATGGGTGGAGCACGTTCGTCACCTACGAACGATTCTGGAATTGCTGCGCCAACATAAACTCTTCCTGAAGCGGGCCAAATGTTCCTTCAGGGAGCGACAGGTCCTTTATCTAGGGCATATAATCAGCGGGAAAGGTGTCTCGGTAGACGGCTCCAAGATTCAAGCAATTCGAGAGTGGCCCAAACCTCAATCCACTAGGGCTCTCCGCGGGTTCTTAGGACTCAACGGATACTACCGCAAGTTTGTAAAGGATTACGGACTCTTGGCTGCCCCATTAACCAAGATGCTGAAGAAGAACGCATTTCAGTGGGATGAAGCAGCGGACGCTGCCTTCACAAACTTAAGAGATGCGCTCTCCTCCACCTCCCGTGCTGCAACTACCCAACTTTGACCTGGAATTTACAGTGGAGTGTGATGCTTCTGGTATAGGCATTGGAGCAGTACTGCAACAGCAAGAGCACCCCATAGCCTTCTTTAGCCGGAAATTAGCTGATCCGCACCTAAAGCTACCGGCCTACGAGCGCAAGATGATTGGGCTTGCCAAAGCCGTCCAACACTGGCGGCCATACTTGTGGGGGAGACCTTTCGTCATCAAGACAGACCACTACAGCCTCAAGTACCTACTAGAGCAGCAGCTTACCACTCCACCCCAACAGCATTGGGCAAGTAAACTGCTCGGGTTTGACTTCCGAGTAGACCACAAGACAGGAGCTTCAAATCGGGTCGCGGATGCACTGTCCAGGCGTGACGAAGATGCTATACACCTTTGTGCAATCTCCCGACCCCGCGTCGCCCTATTGGAAAGCATTAAGAACGTGCTACCCCAATCACCAGCATGGAGAGACCTGGTTCAAGAGATACAGTCTGGAGAACCCAAACCGAACTGGTCCATCCACGACGGCCTAGTACTATACAAGGGACGGGTATATCTTCCAACCGATTGTCCATTAATTTCCACTCTCATCTCCAGCATTCATAACGCCACACATGAAGGGGTTCAGAAGACGTTGCACCGCGTCCGCACCGATTTTCATTGGCACGGTATGCGGGCCTCGATTCGGGATTTCATCTAGAATTGCTCCATATGTCAGCAACAAAAATGGGAGAATTTACACCCGACCGGCCTCCTCCAGCCTCTTTCACTTCCAACACAAATCTGGGTTGATATCTCCATGGACTTCATTGAGGGCCTGCCCAAGGTTGGCGGAAAATCAGTCTTATACGTGGTAGTGGATCGTTTCTCCAAGTATGCTCATTTTATCCCCTTGGCCCACCCATATAGCGCAGTTTCGGTGGCCCACGTCTTCTTCACACATATTTTCCGCTTGCATGGGCTACCCGAGTCCATCGTCAGTGACAGGGACCCGATCTTTACCAGCACCTTCTAGAAGGAGCTCTTTCATTGCAGGGTACGACTCTGTCCTTTTCATCCGCCTACCATCCGTAGACGGACGGTACGGACTTTGTCCTATCGGCAACACTCTCTCAAAGGCAGATTTCCCCCTAAATTGGCCCCCAAGTTTTACGGGCCCTTCAAGGTACTACGACGAATCGGGAAAGTTGCATATCAGCTCGACCTACCAGAGAACAGCAGGCTCCATGATACCTTCCATGTATCCCTACTCAAGCCTTTTACAGGGAGTCCTCCTGATCAAGTACCTCCCCTACCCCCCTTGAAGGACGGCAAACCCATTCTCCAACCTCAGACTCTTGTCCGGTCACACGTCAATCGGGGTACCTTCGAAGTCCTTGTGGAATGGGACGGACTACCATCAGCTGAGGCCACCTGGATTCCCTGGTCTGATCTTCACAACGCCTACCCAGATCTCGAGCTTGAGGACAAGCTCGCTGTCCAGGAGGGGTGTGATGTTATGGACACATTCGTTGGTAAGACTTACCGCCGCCGCCGGCAGCAGCACTGAGGAGGGGCCCATGCGACAGCTCACCAAGGGCCCACACTTATCTCTGGCCAACTCGCCACCAGCTTACCTTATCCCTTATCCCTTATCCCATCTATCCWTATCTTATCTCCTAGTAGGAGTTTTGTTACCATTAGAAGTAGGTAGTTTATTTCCCATRAGAAGTAGGAATTTGAGTTTGATTAGAGATAGATTATCCTAGCCTAGCCGAATACAATAAGGAACCCCCTCTTGTAATCTCCTATTTAAGGAGCTATGAATTGAAATAAAGGTATTCAGTTTTCAATCAAGAAAGAGCTTAGGAGAGTTAGGGTGATCTCTTGAACAAATCACCCTTGGTTCGCCACCATAGGGTCTGCGCGCAAAGGGAGGGCAAGGGAAAGCTAGGAGTTTTCCCCGTGGACCGACCTGTGACGAGATCCTATGCCCGGGCCCGTAACACAACAACACTTGTAAGAAGTGATATGTTGCAAGTTGAAAGGGTTAGAAGGGCTAGGAGTAGACCAAAAGGGCATGGGTCGAGGTAGTAAGAAATGATTTGATTGCCCATAATTTAACAATAGAATGATACATATGGCATTAAACAGGATTGAATGGCAAAAAAAGATGCATGTAGTCAACCCAATATAGTTGGGCTCAATGTTTTAAAAACCGACCTAGAGGCCAAACCGGTTTTGCCTCTAGGTCGCGGGTCACCGGTTCGACTGGCCAGGTCGAATGGTTCAGACCGTGCCACGTCATCACATGTATGTGTATAAGTGTGTGTGTGTGTATATATATAGAGAGAGAGAAAGAGAGAGAGATGTGTGTGTATATATGTATACATGTGTATAAATATATATTTTAGCAATAAATAATATATAAATATGTTTTAGATAATGTTATATGTATTATTTTATATTTAATTTATATTTTTTAATTCAGTTTTTACGTTTTTTATTTATAAAAAAATATTAAAAATTGCAATTTGAGGCTAAAAAACGATTTTTTTGCAAAAATAGCGGGGAAAGGCACCTATGGCTCCTTGGGACGCATAGATCTCGATAAGTTACCCAAAATAAAAAAAAAATCACCCCAATCGGACATCGGAGTGCAAAGTTATGGCCTCCGAAAGTTTTGCATGTATTGAGTGTGCAACCCGTGACCCAATCACCAGGTCGAACCAGTCAACGGTTCAACCGGCCAGGTCAAATGGTTCTTGACCAAGTCAACATTTTTTTGACCGTCTAACGGGTCTTGACTGAACCGGACCCGGAATCCTGGCCGAGTGATGGTTCAAATGATTCGACCATCCGGGTCAATGGAGGGTTGAAAACATTGGTTGGGATAATGCTTGGACGATGATGATAGAAAAGAAATGAATATACAATAAAAGATTAAATATATAGAAAATGAGTTTACCCCATTTTCAATCCATATTCATCATATGTTTTTTTAAAGGTCATGTATTACACCTTGTTAGTACAGCAAACTATGTGACCCATCATACATATCTATTACCATAATGTTTACCACTTCTACCATTGCACATTATAATCATAGGATGATATAATCATGTTTGACTTCAAAGTCAATTAGCCCACATAAAAAGCTTCATACCTCATACCTATATATGACAGAAAATGAACTCAAAAGTGTTAGAACAGCTTTTAGACAACCCAAATATGGCTTCTAGTAAGGGAACAAAAGCCCCTTAAAAAGGAAGAAATAACAATATATGGAAGTATGTCACAACCAATTGATTTGAATCACATAAATAATATATTCACAAAGCAAATCATAGGATTCAAACAATAACTATAAGATTTATTTAGGAAAAGGATTCAATCATGAGTCTCCATTTTTGTTTGTAGTGTGTAGGCTCAGTTTGGAAGGAGTAAAAATACAAATATGTAGAATGAAAAACCTTGTAGTTTGTATTATTTTGTATGTATTTGCATTGTCTATATTTGTATTTGTACTCTTTCCATACTGAGCTGTAATTTCATTTACACTAATACAAATGCATTTGAGTGCAAATGAGAAGAGTACAGATTCTGGTTCAATTTTTCTTAGGGTTTCACTTTACTTTGCTTCAGATTCTATTTTACCTCATTTGCATTGCAAACAAACAGAATAAGGTAAAAGTTAAAAAAAAAAAAAAAGAATTTACACTCAACTCATTTGCATTCTCATGATTTTACATCAGTGCAAATGAAACTCAACTGCAAATAAACCAGGCCTGCAATTCTAATCAGTACAGTTGGATTCACAATTTGAATTGTGAATCATATTATAAATTGGCATCTGCATAATATGTTCCATATCAACATAAACCTATTATGTAAATTAAGACTTTTTTGTCAAAAATATTGCTTAGGCGACAAGGTATTTCATAGCCTATCATTACATTGCCACTTTGATAATAATGGTGATTTCTCCTTTTCTCTTTTATTTTCTTCAGAAATTAAGGTATTTTATTAATCACAATTACAAAGTTTTGCCCTACAGTGAATCACCATAGAAGCACACAAACATCCAAGTTACTCCAGAACAAACTACAAAATCACTACATTCCAAACCAGCTCTGTTCAGACAAAAAAACATATATGCTTGACACTGACTGAACTCTTTGTCTACAATTATCCCAGCCTCCCCATCATGTTTTTTATCACTGTGTGTCTTCGTGTGTGAACTTATACCCTTCTGTTTCTTCCCAACCATACTGACACACTAAAGCCGCCGGAAGGGATGCCCAATCCACCTTACCTTTCTATCAGCCCCACAATCCACCATCCCCCCAAGAATTCCTCAACAGATTTTGGAGATACCCAGATTAAATTAAGGGTTTTGTAGAAATCAGTGCAGATTTCTAGTGTGAATTGACAATCTAGAAATTTTAGGCGTGAATTAAGGGCTTTTTCTCTTTTATTTTCTTTTAGTATCACTTCTTTCATTTCATTTTCATTCATTAAGGAAATAAAACATTAAAAAGAAATGTATAAACAGCAAAGCTCTTCCATTCATAAAATGATGAAAAAAAAAATCCTACAGAAAAATAGGAAAAGAATATTACCAATGGTACAGCATATTATTCAAAACTTAAACATCCAGTAAAACTTATGGTATATTCTAATCGTGTCAAAATGGTGAAAATGATGTGGGAGAAGAATCAAGTGATCATGAAAGTTCTACTTACCCAGTCGAGCAAGTCGATTCACCCATCCAGGGATCCCTCTGCCCGTCAATCTCCAGGAAATGTCATCTGTAAAATGGTTGCAATTCTTAGAGATAAGATGGTATGTGTCCCCATGATATTCTGAAGCAACGTCCTCCATAAATGTGCGTAATTCAGAGGGAGGCATGTCTATATAACCCAACGAAATGGAACTTCTGTAGATAAAACCTGGGCAGTTCCTTGGTTCCACCTCGAACACACCACTGGTTGGGAAATCATGGGCTCCAAATCCATATTCCATACCATGGACTGTTACATATTAATCAAGAACCATGTTATGACAATCCGGCAAGATAGCCAAGCATAACATGAATACAAGAACAAGTAGCCACCAATAAGAATTTCCAAGGTACCATAAGGTCTACAATGATAGAAGGTTTAAGCATATCTATAGTTGTTCCAGGCAACAATTTTGAGTAATTTCATTAATCCTTATAATTTCAATCCAAGTCCATGTTTTTTTCCAACTTGAACCCTCTTCCCCCTTCAAATCTATAGATTAAGCTTCCTGCCAATTTCTGAGAAGTAGTTAAATGAAAAAAAAGGGAAAAAATCCAAATCTCACAGCTTATGATGAACAAATGGAATAACAAAAATACTATTACATAGTAGTAACAAGAAGCTACAAAATCCTTAATTTCCTCCTAGGGATTCTTTTATACGACTACCTCCCTCCACACTCAACCCCTTGCCTAGAATCGGTATAACCTCATTAAATCAAATACACAGAATTTCAAACTGAATTACATCAGAAACACCCAAAGTCGTCCCTCTAAAAGCGGCAAAGCATTTCTGTGAATCCAGAGACCTCTCTATCCAACTACTCTACTGCAAAAAAAGATAGATCCAAACCCATAACCAAAAACCAGATTTCCATTCGTTTAGTACTAAATGCACGTAACCTGATCAAACAGAAAATCAAAACCCAAGCCACCTCCCACCAAAAACTAACCAAATTTAAGATCACCACCCACAGCTGAAGACAAAACTTCAATAAAAGAACATCAAGAACATATCCAGACAAATAACCAGCCATAGAAAAAGGCATAGATAGTACGACTTACTTTCAATCCCAGAATGAAAGATTCCCAATCCGAACCAGTAAATGTAGTTGTTAAGAGGAGTGAGATCATAGATATTCAATAGAACTTGACTCCCACGGTTCCTGTCGGTTTCTTCCGAAGACGCTGAATTCGACGAATTCGTGATCGCCCCCATAAGTTTCTTCCTCTGCAACTCCTCAAACCAAAAACCCAAAAACATACAAACGAAAACCCTTAAATACCCTTTACCACTGGTCCATCCAAGAGGGTTGAAGAAGAAGAAACAGCAAGCAACGAACCAGACGGATCTTCCACAATAGAACAAAGGGTGAGACTTTACTTTGAGAAGAAAAGGGAATCTACAGGCAAAAGAAAAGAAGACCAGTAACCGTGCAACCAATTAAAGAAACAATGAAAAGCTCATCACAGCACAGACACAGCATACACAGCGTCACAGCCCCATTTGTTTTTTTCTCAGGTCCCCTGTTCCCACGCCAAATCAAACCAGCTCAAGTCTTCCCACGTGGCACAAAGAAATTTGTTCCATCAAACCACAGACTACGCAACTTGGTTTGCTGATCCTACAACTTAGACGGTCCAAAAAAAATTGGGATGCAACATGGGGCCCGCTAACATCCCAACTTTTGGCTTTACAGTGACAGCCGACATGAACATAATGGTTGAAGCTTCTGCTAGCTAAGAGGGTTTTGGCTAGCTAAGAGGGTTTTGGAGATACACATTGGTTCAAAGCATCTTTGCCCATAAGAATGCTCGTAAACAAAACCAAATTCTCTAATGGCGGAAAATCTTGAAACCAAGGAATTTTAGCCGCTCTCAATTCATCAATGTTCCTAAACCTCATAATTGCCTGTGGAATGAATAAAAAGCATTATGATTCTCGTTGGTTAGAATTAGGACAGACGGTCTTTCAGATGGGATGGTTTCCTACAGGCCGTAGCAATGGGGTGTTGGTTTCGTTCAAGTTTCAAATGACGTTTAACAATTAAGTGGCTGTGTCAAAAGAAGTATTCATCGCATAATACTTTTTAATGTTTATTTTAACAGTCCTTGTTTGATGATCTATTTGTCAAAATCACTTATTATGTTTTTTAATCACTTATTGGAGTGTGGATGTTTGGTGAACTATTTCCCTAAAAGTGTTTATATTAATACAAGTGATAATTTTAGTCCTCATAAATACAAACAATGTTTTTCACCATATCACTTAACAAATAAAAAATGCAATCACAAGTTTTCAAAAAAATAATTCAAGCACTTAATTAATTATTAATCATAATAACATATACAATACATAACAAATATTCATGTAAAAAATAAAGAGAAATGCAATCACAAATCAAAAATGCATGTAAACATTTAACTAAATATTAATCACAACAAGATATAAAAAAACATCACAACTATACATATCAAAAATAAAGAAAAATGCTATCACAAATCAAGAAAAATATAAACATTAAACTAATTATTCATACAAAAAAATCAATAAAAAATTTGTAACCCACATATTTCAGCATATGTTTTGCATCATTTTTGACAAAAAACACATAAAAAATTTTACTCATGCATAGGAACCATCACATGGATAGTGCAAAAATTAAAAAAAAAAAGCAAATATTTCAGATTTCTCACTTGAAAAATATGAAAAAACGAATCCAAACAAATATTAACCCAAAAAAATAAGAAAATAACATCAAACATGGAGGGAAGGAGTTTGGGCGAACTCACATTTGTTCTTCGGTGGCTAGACTATCAAGTGTCACCGGTAAACTTGCCCAATCACAAATCTATGAACAGAGAGAATAATGCCTTTTCATGTGTTAAAAAATTCAAGAAAATGCTTCAAATCAAATAAAATAAGCAAAAAAATAGTCACAAAGGGAAAAACGACAAATTTGTTGGCAGTATTTTTGCACCGTTGATCGTCGTTGGTGGACCTACAACTAGAGCCACCGCCCTCTGCTTGTTGTCTTCAAATCGGAGAAGAGGGAAGAAAACCCTCGCATGGGGGGTAAAACTGGTATTAAATAAATTATTTAGGGACTGAGTCGTCCCATTCGTTTTGAAAAAGCACTTCTCAAAGAAGTGTTGAAAAAAAGCCACTCTTAGGTCACTTTTTCTATAAGTACTTTTTTTCAAAAAAAAGTACTTCTTGGTGACTTTTTTACCAAACACACATAAGTACTTTTTTACCACTTAATGTGTGGTCCCAACACTTACAAGTACTTTTTAGAAAAGAGGGCCTTCATCTTATTATTATGACTTGCAGGGATTGCATTCATAAATCATAATAAACACAACTCCTTAGTGATTTTAGATGGAAAAAGTACAATGTTGGATTGATTACCAAAACAATCAAGTAAAGAGGTCGTGGAAAGAAGTGTTGCCTTAGGCCATCTAATAGCTGTTACAACACAAAAGTATCACCAAGAAAAGGGGAGGGGATCCAAGTGTATGTGTATCAAGATGGCTTCCAACTTTTGAAGTCATGAAGAGTATATAATTGTTAAGCAAAGTATAGTATACAATTGTTTTTTAAATAATCAATAATTATTTATGTTTTATATATTATTTTTAATTTTTTATAATACAAAAATAAAAGTAACTAATTTAAGCTAGGGTTGTTCATCAAATTGATGAATTCGACCAACTTGACCCGAGATGGTCAGTTTTCTAGTATTTTCAATCGACTTTGGTTCAACAATTTCTTCACCCGACCAGGTTGGATCAATTTTGTTTTGGCCATTTGTAAATCAACCAAAATCGAATGACCTGACCATAGATATATATTAACAAGTTATATTTTTAATATAGAAAAGTGGGGAAATTCCCATATTTCTTAGTCTAAAATATTTTATATCATAAATTTAATTGTTAATTTTTTTAATAATGCCACTATAATTTTTAAATTTAAATTTAATTTTTTAAGTTTAAATCTTTTGAACCAAACGACCAAACTGAAAATCGACCTAAATCGATACAACCCGAGTTAGAGAGTTTTCACCAATGGTCAGTCGATTTCGGGTGATCAACTCCCCAATCTAACTAGTTTAATTTGGTTGGCCAAACAACCTACAACCAAGCCAAACAAATCCATGAACGCTCTTAATTTTAGCTAAATTAATAGTCTAATATCTAATAAATAACAATAGCTTAATCACCAATAATTATTGAATTTTTTATTAAATAACAAAACAAAAAAAATTATACATAATTATTGAAAAAATATTTTTCAAAAAAAACAATAAATAATTACTGAAAATACAATAAATATTAATTTTAGTATAGATAAATATATAATAAATATAGATTAAGATTTTAAAATTATTATTAACAAATATTATTTTTTGAAAACTATTTTCTAAAATTATTAATTGATTTGAGTGAAATTATTTATTTATAACATCGTTTAGATATTTAAATAATACCATTCTTTAAAATTTTTGAAATATTAATTATTTATTGAATTTAATAATCCATAAAATTATAATTTATACTATTATTATAGAATTTCGTTATTAATTTTGTAAAATATTAAATTATTATTCATTTGAATATTATGTTATAATTATTAATATTATACTTTTAAGATTTTTTAATTTATTACTTAATTTCATTATTTTAACTATTTGAAATATAGTTATGTTAAATATTTAGTTGTTTAAAATATTCAGTTATTTAAATATTTAAGTAATATATAAAATATTTATTTTTTTATTTATTTTGAAATGATTACATAATATTAAATACTTTGTTATATAATTATTTATCTATTTTTAATATTTTGTTATTTAAGGTATTTAATTATTAAAATATGTAAATAATATTTTATTTTCTTAATGTCAAATTTTTATCATTTGAATAACATTTAAATTGAATAATCTATAAAATCATAATTTATATTGTTAATACATAATTTCGTGATAAATTTTGTAAAAATATAAAATTATTTATAATATGAATATTATCAAATCTATTATAATTTTGTTAGAATATTTAAATATTTTTTAAAAATTTAATTCAAACTTTCTTTAGATATATATATAGATAAAAAGTGGGGGAGAGGATAAATAGGAGTTAAAGATAATTTAGGAGAGAAATTCTATATTAAATTAATTTAAAAGATAATTTAGAAGAAAGTGAGAGAGGTAGTTTAGGAGAGAATATTATTTAGGGTAAAATATAAAAGCCTGCTATCAATTATAAAAACCTCCCCTGAATTTTTGAAAAACTAAACACAAACCTCCCTTTTGTTAAATATGTTAGACGGAAAGCGGTTGTTTGATAGTGATACATTATTTTTTTAATACCCATTTTACCGTTTTACCATTTCATGCGTTCCGAATGAAGAAAGAATTTAGTGAAGAGCCTTCCCTCATCCCTAGGCTCCAACCATACGTGTATTTGCATTTTGCACCCTCCCTCATCTCCGCCCTCTTCCCCCTTCTCTTGTTGGTGCTTCGTATCACCACACCATCATAAAGTCGTCCTCCACTGTAACCTGGATATTGGACTCGGAGACGTCGAGGATGTCCATATGCAATACATATGCCTTGGGGTTTCAACTTTCAAGGATGTCGATGCACCTCCTTCGGTTGTTGCAGCAGTCTAGAAAGGGGCTAAAAGCTGACGAGCGACAGTCATTTAAAACTGCCGCTAATACATCAGCCGCGAATTAAGGTTCATTTCCCTTCCTCCTTTTTCCTTTTTCCTTTTTCAATTATCTTCCCGCCCTCTTTCTCTCTTGCGCGCGCTCTCGAAATCCAACTACATCGGCCCTCCACTACATTCACTGTTAGTTGCAATAACTTGATTAAGCGATGGAAGAAACTTGTTAGTCCTCAAGGATCTTGTGAATTAGATGTCTAGCCTGACCTCTTCAATTTTAGCTCAGATGCTATTTTTGTTCTTCGTCTATTACATGTTT
>NW_010729204.1:12850-43979 GCF_000365185.1 Nelumbo nucifera
CACATAAGAAAGAATTAAGCAACCCTGCAGAATTCTTTCTTGCCGCCTCCTTGTTCTTGCYGCCYTRTTTGCCAGTTCGATCTCCAGTTGTGGGAGAAGTCAAGATTCGATCTTGACATCAGTTCTTTGAGAAAGAATTGATAGGAAGCTGTGTTCATGTGCCATCCTGCTGTTTCTTGCGATGGATAGAATTCTTGGTAGAAGAATACTTCTGATTCTGCTCCATCCTGCACTACGCCATCTTCAGTGGGAGCAGTCTTTGGATCCTTCCTTGGGTGTGAACACCTTCGTTGGGGGATACTATTTCTCCGTATCAAGTATAATCCTCTCCTACTCCTTTTGGTTTAGATCCGGTTCAGTTTATGGTTCAAGAATGATCTTTGAAAATATGATTTTCTAAATAGGGAATGCGATTCCTAGTTGAAGAGAAAAATTTTTGAAATTCGCCCCCTTTATTCTGCAAGATTTAGGCATCCATATGATGGATTTCTCATCCCCTCAAGATAGCCCAATCCGACACCTAGTGCAAAATCATAATTGAGTCTTGGGGTCAGGAGTAACATTCCAGTTTTGCCCATCTATCTCCAAGGTCTAGGGCAATACTGGAATTTTGGTCCGGTTCAGGGTTTCAAGAAAACCCACACTGTTTCTACCTCAAGTCTCACCTTAGTAGCTGAGACAAACCACCCCAACCAATTTGGCGGTACATCAGTGTCAGCCTTGGCAGGATAAATCTCCCCAGATCTATCCAATGGCTGTGAAGATTCTAAACTAACACGAGTCTCATATGTGTCCAGTTTAAGGGTATTACACAAAAACACACCATAACAACATGAATCAAATATGCACTTTATTCATTTACAATAAATGTCATAGTGTACATCATGCTGATTGGAGCTAAGGGCATACACTATCTAACAACTCCCACTTGCACCTAGGTCCAATCGGGTACAAGCCAGAGTCTCATACTTTCCACATGTTTCTTAAACACTTTCTGTGTTAGTGGGTTAGTCAATGGGTCTGCCACATTCTTCGCTTATGCTACCTTTTAATATCAATCTCCCGTAGATCCAGTGTTGTCATACAACAGTAGAATGGGCGATATGCTGAATTCCAAATTCTAAAATGAACACCTTCATTCATTAGGTAGCGTCACTTACGGTAATGTGCTCGACTTGGGTTGTGGACTATTTTTCTTACTACACAAGACCCCATCGTAATGATGTATACAGATGTAGACTTTCTATCATTAGGATCTGACTGGAAATCGGCATCGATATACCTTGTAGTGAACTACCATCAATTACCAGACAAAACTCTTTTGTCCTTCGAAGGTATTTCAATATGTTCTTTACAGCGGTCCAATGCTCCTGCCTTGGGTTAGACTGATATCTACTTACCACACTCACGGCCTAAGCAATGTCTGGCCGAGTGTACAGCATGGCATACATGATGCTCCCTATGGTAGAGGCATAGAGAACTTCTTTCATGTCCTCAATCTCCTCAGGTGTCTTAGGAAATATACCCTTAGAGAGAGTGACTCCATGCCTAAAAGGAACATTTCCTTTCTTGGAATTCTCCATACTGTATCTCTAGACTATTTTGTCAATATAAGTAGACTGGGATAATCCTATTATCCTCTTCGATCTATTTCTATAGACTTGAAGTCCCAAGACGTAAGAGGCTTCTCCAAGATCTTTCATGGAGAATTGCTCTGAAAGCCATATTTTCACCGCAGTCAACATTCCTACATCATTCCCAATGAGTAGAATGTCGTCTACATACAGAACCAAGAATGCAACCTTATCCCCACTGGTTTTCCTATAAACACAAGGCTCATCCGGATTTTGCTCAAAGTCAAACTGTTTGACAGTAGAATCAAACCGGATGTTCTAGCTCCTAGAAGCTTGCTTAATTCCATATATGGATAAATTGAGTTTACATACCATGTGTTCTTGACCTGCAGCTATAAAACCTTGCAGTTGCTGCATATAGATATCTTCAGTAAGATCTCCATTCAGGAACGCAGTTTTGACATCCATTTGCTAAATCTCGTAGTCATGGTATGCTACTATAGCTAGTAGGATCCTAATAGATTTAAGCATGGCCACGGGCGAAAAGGTTTCCTCATAATCGATTCCTTCTTTTTGAGTATACCCATTCGTCACAAGACGAGCCTTGTAGGTCTCAACCTTACCATCGGGGCCCTTCTTCCTCTTATAGATCCATTTGCAACCAATTGATTTTACCCCAGGGGCAGATCTACCAGAGTCCAAACTCCATTGGTCTCCATTGAGTCCATCTCAACTCTCATGGCATTTACCCACTTCAAGGAATCTATGTCTAACATAGCTTTCGCATAAGTTACGGGATCCTCCTCACTAGTCGTGGCTTTCATCAAGTAACTTTTTTGGTCATAGCCGTAACGAACTGAGGACCTAGAATCCCAGGTAGATCTTCTAGGTTGGTTATTAACTGAAACTTGTGGGATATCTCCTACTGCTCCTGAGCTCTCATCATCAAGAACAACTTTCTGACGATGATTGTTCAAGATGTAATCTTCCTCCAAGAAATGGGCATTTCGACTACAGAACACTTTTTTTTTCTCTTGAGTCATAGAATAAATGCCCTACGGAGAGTTTTGGGTAACCTACAAATAGGTGACGTCTGGTTTTATATTCTAATTTGTCAGCACTTGTTCTTTTAACATGTGTCGAACAACCTCAAATCTTCAAGTGTCTTACACTTGGTTTCTTACTGGTCCAAAGCTCATAGGGAGTCTTCGGAATGGATTAGGTTGGAATTCGGTTCAACATGTATATTATAGTCTCTAATGCATAACCCTAAAAGGATGCGGGTAGTTCCGAGTGTACGAGAAGTGATCGGATCATATCCAATAAAAACTGGTTCCTTCTTTCTGACACACCGTTTAAGTATGGTGAAGCAAGAGGAAATAGTTGTGATACTATCCCATTTTCCTTTAAGTAGTCCCTGAATTCGTTAGAAAGATATTCGCTTCATCGATCTAATCAAAGGGCCTTAATGTGTTTCCCCAACTGTTTCTCGACCTCTTGCCTGAACTCTTTGAACTTTTCAAAGGATTCAGACTTGTGTCTCATTAGGTACACATAACCATACCGAGAGTGATCATCGGTAAATGTTATGAAATAAATGTGCTAGTTTTGTGTCCTAACATTCATGGAACCACATACATCAATATGTATAAGGTTAAGTGTGTCTGTCGATCTTTCAAGCTCACCGTTAAATGATTGTTTCGTCATCTTACCCTGAAGGCAAGGTTCATAGGTTGGAAGATCTTATACAGTTAGACAATCCAAAGGACCATCATTTACTAACCATGTGATACGATCTATGTTAATGTGGCAAAGTCAGTAATGCCACATGCACGTGGGATTAATTATATCACGGGTTCTTTTCTTGGGGTTATTGTCCAACGTAGTTTCGGTTATATTTGTTTCCAGAGAATGATGGAGAACATAGAGACCATTCTCAAGTTCTCCGTATGCAAGGAATTTGTTATTTCTTTTGATAGTAATCATATTACTTAAGAGAACAGAATATCCATCCGCACACAGTTTTGAAACAAAAATCAAATTTGTTCTCAAATTGGGTACATAAAGACAATCTTTTAATGTAATTGATCATTCTCTGAAATACAATTCTACAGTTCCTATGGCTGTAGCTGCAACACTTGTAGAAGGCCCCAAGTAAAGAATCACTTCACCGTCACTCAGTTTTCTACTTGTCCTGAACCCCTACAATGTGTTACATGCATGAGTAGAAGCCCCGGAGTCAATACACCAGGAAAGAGAAGTCACCAACATATTGGTTTCTATGACAAAAGATTCGAAATTACTTTGTTTCTTGGTCTCCAAGTACTGAGGATAGTTCCTCTTCCAGTGGTCGGCCTGTTTGCAAAAGTGATAAGCATTTGATGTCTTGTCCTTCCTCTGCCTTTCAGGCTTGCTAGTTTTCTTTTGAGGTTTCTTCTTTGCCTTCTCTTCTTCTTGCCCGATTTTCCACCTTCAACAAGCATGGCGATGGGCACATCCTTCTTTATTAGTTCATCGGCCCTCTATAACATATTACTGAGTTCTTGGATGCTAACATTTAACTTGTTCATATTATAATTCATGATGAACTGATTGAAGGAAGGAGGCAAAGAGTTCAGCATGGCATCAACTATGGTGACATGATCTAGCCCAGATCCAAGAGCCTCCAGTTCATTGATGTACCCCATCATCTTAAGACAATGGTCATGAACTAGCTGGTTCTTGGACATTTGTTCGGTCATAAACTATTTTAGGACCTTCTCACGAGTAGAACGATTATGCTCATCATACATTGTCCTTAGACTATCCAAGATATCTTTGGACAGTTTGATTTGATCGAATTGTCGTTGTTTCTGATTGTCTAAGGAGGCTATGATATAGCACCGGGCAAAAGAGTTTTTCTCCTCCCATTCTTGACACTCCCTCCTACAGGCCTCTAAAGCCCTATCACCCGGATGATCCAGAGCAGGGTTCTTAGCAACATTGTCCAATTTCTTGGATGTCAAGACCAAAACAAGGTTACGATACTAATCAGCATAATTTGGGTCCTTAAGCTTATTGTCGTCCAACAGTTTGGCAAATTGTCTGTTTGCCATTTCTGATAAAAGGCAAAGAAAATATTAGTCCACAACCTGATTTGATTCATGTTATCCACATAGATATGGCTTTTCATCTATGTTCCATTTCCATTTGTTCATCTCTGAGATTTCCCTCCTATCTCAGTGATGGAGAGTGCGAACTATGTCTCTAGAAATGTGGGAAACCACATAAGGTGGTGGGAAACCCCACCACCTTCTGTGAAGGATCACATCCACTCATCTAATGAGCTTTCCCTTTGGCCTCTGTCAAACAAGGTTCATTGCCATTTTAGGCTAAAACTTTTTGTACAGTGAGTGCTTACTCATCATATTCGTGAACGCCAAAGTACCGTGAGAGAGTTTTCCATTTTAGGATAGGCCCCTCCCCCATCGGTCTATGATGCCCTTATCATCTTATGAAACAATCCAACAGATCCAACAGCAAATGGATAACCCAATTTTATGGTGCATTTCCTCATTACTGAAGGACCCATCTTCATTTTAATGATGGAAGGCCTTTAGAGAGTTCATCATATGAATTTCCCTATCACATGCACTCATATTTTAGTGGAGGGAACTAAATATTACGCCCTAGTTTATTTAGGTCAAACCAAAGTGGCTCCTACTGACTTTCTCAAAGCCCGATTCAAATGGGCCCTTAACAGCTAGGGTTCCGCACGGTTCCTTTTGGGGAGGAAACTGATGTGGGTCCCACCAAACAGGAAGATCAGCCAATGATCTTATGGACACCATGGCAATGATGTGCATTCAGTCATGGTGTGCGAAAGAGCCACTATCGAAATAATCATGGGCCAAGTACTTATGGTCCATKTASGTAGMACATCACACATYCATACATCAYATGCATGAAATAAATTGATCCAATCAATTAGAATATCTGTAAAAACCTTAATTAATTAGATTAAATCGGTACCAGCCCAATAGGGCCCATAATGTTCTCATATAACATAATCTACGTACATGGGTTGTATTACAAAAGGCAGTTCGGTCCTTATAGCTAATTTAGGGCTGATTTATTCATTATCATATTGAAAGTAGGTTTTTAGAGAGGTGGGCCGAATTAAAGGTTGAAGTGAGCCATCAACTCTCTAGCCTAAATCGAATTAGGGTTAGAAAAACAAACCCCATCGAACCAACAATTTGATCCAACCAGTTTGGACCAAAATCTGGTGTAAATCAACCCAAGTTTTGGTGTCCAGTTCAAGATTTAATTCAAGAATAATGATTTGAAAATAAATCAATTCAAGATAATCAAATTATTAAGAAAATAATATCAGAGGGTTGCATTGTGATTTTCTTGGATATCTTGCAAACTTGTAAAGAATAGTTAATTGCAGATTGCAGAATCGATATCTGCAAAATCGTAGATTGCAGAACTTGTTTTTGCGAAAAATTTTTCTCCTCTGTTGTGCGTTCTAGCAATCTCCAGATGGAAATATTATAGAAAAACCTAATTTTTCTATTATTACATCACATCAAATCCCTATACAATTTATCTAAAATTAAAAAAAATATTTATAGACCAAAATTGAATTGAATAGAAATCACAAGGTGTGCCAACCTTGGCACCACAAAGATTCGATCTCTATCACATGTGCAACCCAAAAATTCAAGAAAAAATTACAAAACAATTCTATAAATTTCAGAAAATAATAAAGATTTATTTTCCATATCATCTACCCATAATCTGGGAACTAATTCCCAAAAAAAGCGCTAACTGCGCAAATCGGGTATGGGAGATCCATCATATGG
The DNA here is from genome assembly GCF_000365185.1 of Nelumbo nucifera. Next base: position 19,275 of record NW_010729204.1, read on the forward strand.
ATGGTCGAACCCTGTAGGAAGGTTGGGCGAAATTTCAAAAATTTGTTTACTCCCATTCGGGAATCCTATTCCCAATTTAGAAAACTGCATTTTCAAGGTTCGTTCTTGTAACCAATCCAGACCAAATTTGCAACCAAATTAAGGGAGGGATATACCTGATATGAAATCCACGCAAAAATGCTCCTCGCAACATAGGTGTTCACGCCCAAAGGGAGTACCAAATCCTCCCTCCACTGAATATGATACAACTTAGGGTGAGGCAGGATCAGTAGGTAGTTCTTCACCAAGAACTAGAGATTTTTCAGCAAGAATCGAATAGAACAGTGAACAGGGCTTCTAGATTGATTCTTCTCGCAAGAAACAATATCAAGATCCAATTATGATCGAATCCAAGAACTGGAGATCAAATAGGGTGGGGCGGCAAGAGCAGGAAGAAAAGGCCTGGCCGAATTCACTGTTGTACTCTCTACTCATATGGATCCTAAGAATTAAAACCATTTGCAAACATTTTGAAACCATAATATATATATATATATATATATATATATATATATGTATATCTCTATATAAATATATTTTGCAAAACAAATTTCAACGATTGTAATCGACTGTCGGCAGTTTAGGTTTCCATCAGAGAGAGTGCATCTCCGATCATTCACTTTGTTCGACAAAGGGGATGATCTTGTCACTATGATCACCCACTTAGATGAATTCTCAGACTGTCCCAACATACCCAGGTTTTGACCCTCTCTAAGGATCTCACTGGTTGGCATATCAAAGACAGCCCAATCCAACACCTAGTGCAGTATCATAATCGAGTTTAGGAGTCAGGTGTAACATTCCAGTTTTGCCCATCTATCTCCAAGGTCCAAGGTAATACTGGAATTCTTGTTCGGTTCAGGGTTTCAAGAAAATCCACACTGTATGTACCTTAGGTCTCACCATTGCAGCTGAGACAAGCCACCCCAACCAACTTAGCGGTACATCAGTGTCAGCCTTGGCAGGATAAATCTCCCCAGATCTATTCAACGACTGTGAAGATTCTAATCTAACACTAGTCTCATATGTGTCAAGTTTAAGGGTATTACACAGAAACACACCATAATAACATGAATACTCTATTCATTTACAATAAATGTCAAAATGTACATCATGCTAATTGGAGCTAAGGGCATACACTGTCTAACAATATATATATATCGTAGCCAGGTTTATACTCAGGTACAAGAATTCCCATGAAATTGCCATCTCTAAATCCAACTTAACAAATCATCCTACTGTTAGAAATTGTAACACCTTGCGAGATAATCGAGCAACGTTTTAAAAACCGACCCATAGGTGAAACCGTTTTTACCTTCGAGTCACAAATCACCGGTTTGACTGGTCGGGTCAAATAGTTCAGACCGTAACATGTCTATATATGTGTGTGTGTGTGTTTTAGCAATATGTTTTAGATATGTTATATATATTATTTTATATTTAATTTATGTTTTTTAATTGGAAAAATTCCTTAACCTTGTACTTTGGCTTGAGTGACAATTTTTTATCCTTGAACTTTGAAATGCAACAATTCAGTACCCGAACTTTCAAAATGTAACAATCCAGTACCTAAACTTTCATAATGTGACAATCCTGTACTTGTTAACCAGTCCGTTAATTAGTTGTTAAGTGACAATTGAAAAGTCAAAAATGCCCTAAGAATGCCATTTAATCCTCTTTGTCAACCATCTAAACATTGACAATAAAATGAACAATTCCAAATTCTAGATTCTTCTAAACAATCACCATGTTTTCTGAATAGAAGAGGATAGGATTTGGTATTGTTTAGTTTTTTGTCAACGCTTGGATGGTTGATAAAGAGAATTAGATGGCATTCGGAGGGCATTTTTGACTTTTTAAATGTCACTTAACAGCTGATTAACGAACTGGTTAACGATAGATATTGGATTGTCACATTTTGAAAGTTCAAGTAGTGGATTGTCACACTTTGAAAGTTTGGGCACTGAATTGTCACATTTTAAAGTTTGGGGACCAAATTGTCACTGAAGCCAAAGTACAAGATACTGATTGGGAATTTTCCCTTTTTCATTTAATTTCAATTTTTTTTATTTATAAAAACATTAGAAATTACAATTTGATACCATAAAAAAGGTTTTTTTTTTTTAAATAGTGGGACAAGTCATCAGAGTGCAAAGTTATCCAAAATCAAAAAAAAAAAAACTACCCCAATCAGATATCGATGTACAAAGTTATGTACTCTAAAAGTTTGTATGCATTCAGTATGCAACCCGCAACCCGATCACAAGGTCAAATGGGTCAATTCTCAAACCATTCAGGTAGAACAGTTCTTGACCAAATCAATGGTTTTTGACTAGTCTTGACTGAGCCAGACCCAAAATCCGGATTGGGTGATGATTTGAACGGTCCCACTAACCGGGTCAACGACGAGTTGAAAACATTAATTTCGAGTATACAAGTTTCTAAAATGTTAATGTCCATTTACCATTTCGTTCCATCATGAATCGAAATCCATTTAGAGTAGACAGAAACTGGCTTATAGCAATTCTGTCGAAGGATTAAACTCACAGGATTAAACAAATTTGCATGTATTTGAAATTGAATAGCAGTAACCCATTTCGGGGCTTTGAACCAACAATCACTAGTATCACATGAATATCAGCAATTGAATGCCTTTGTAACAAGTTTGCACCCAACCACCTCCCATGTACAAATGCATTTGTTGCGACTCGTACTCTCCCACCTCTTGTACAATATTTTCCAAACTAGGCAACACATCTAAACTCTCTTTTATCTCTAGATGATCACACATTGCACAGAAAACCTCATCTAGGAACCTTTTTTAACTTAACATCAACACTCTTTCACCGTACTTTCTGCTTTTAGCCACAATTGCAGATAAAATCGTTTTCATTCTAAGAACTTACCAAGAAAACAGCCGTCCCCGCTGTAATGATAGTGACAATTCTCTTCAACTGGTATCCCCATTGTCGATTTTGATAATGGTGATAATTCCTTCAGCACAAGCTAGCTTTGCCACCCTAGCAATTAAAATCTCTCTTTGCACTGGAAATATATCTAAAAAGCTCAGCACCCCTCCTGCTAAGCCCTCAAATATCGAGGATTTTAAGCTGCTGACATCTCATCACTAGGGACTATAGGCTGGCCAGCTATGGATTAACGTTGCACTCACCCATAAACTGATCGTCTTGCTTCAGAAACTTCTTCCAGTGTTTTTTATGCTTTGGAATGCCCAGCTCAAGCCATGGTTTCATGTTTCCATTGTAATGCAACACTGCAGCATTCTTAATGGCTTGAGCATCAATATTGTAGTTGTGGCCAAGTCCTGACAATGCCCACAAACCATCCAGAGGATGAACCGTGTCCTTGAATGTTAGCAAGTTTGCAAGCAATACTCCAGCACTCTTCGATGCCACCCTCATGCCACCCTGCAGCAAAGGCAAACAACCAAATGTCAAGGTAAGAAAGTACAACTAGATGTGAACTATTTTATCCAGATATTCTATTTATTGGTTTTGGCAGTAAAGTTTTATATAGTACACCATCTTTGCCTCAGGCAAATTCAAGTTGCTATCAACCTTGGGGATTGTTCTAGGGGTAAAATCCCTTCACTAATAGGGTATTCAAGTAGTTCTTCCACCTCCCCCCCACCAAAAGGCTACGTTTGCTTTGATAGAAAACAAGAGAAATAGAATGTTGAGGGTAAGTTCTCAAGGATTTTTGTGAAATTCCTCGACTTTCCCTCAATTTTCTGTCTCTCTTATATTCTATCAAAAAAAACACAGAAAACGGGAAAAGAGAAAAAATAGAATAAAATACACAATTGCATTGCATAAAACCAACGGCTTCAAGAACAGTCTTGTAATTTTAGAAACCATAGACCTGGGTATGATTAAGGTTGTGTTTGATACCATTGTCGTTTCTTCTTTTGTTTTTTGATAAATAAGACTTTGAAGTTGAAGCAGACCATTGTCATTTCTTCTTGACACATTAGGGGTTGATCAATACAAATTGGTGAGACATTTCTTGTAACATCAACATAAGAGACTTCAACTAAAAAAATGCATGTCATTGCTGTTTAGTGGTAAAACAACAAATTGAGGCTTCAACTCTAAACAGAAATGACTAGTCCCCCACTCCCCCACATGAATTTCTTAGTAAATGACTCTTCTGTGAAGTGAGAGCACATTTTTCTCACCAATTTGTATTTGATCAACCAAACGTTTCTAGAAGAAATGGCAATGGTACCAAACACAACTTAAATATATCATGACTCCCTCTCAACAAAGTGCAGGATCCAGTGAAGTGTCAAATGAAGAGGAAAAACTAATATGTGGACAAGCATCTTTAAGTTGGAAAGTAAGTCCTCAAAAACTCTTCCCAAGTTACCTGTTTGCAGCAGTCTATGTGGCAAAGGTATCTAGTTAATCTCAAAATTAATAATTTTTAAAGGAAATACATTTTCAAAACTTGACTGAGATAAAATAGGAAAGCAAGGTAAATTTCCAATCATCTCAAGGGTTTTGAGCACTTCTTAGGAAGGCTGTCGACAGAAAGAAAATCCGATACCCGATCTAACATCTGAAACAATAACAATCAGAGTCCGATCAGATGTAAGCCTTGCCCCAAACTATACGAGGTCATCTACACAAAACTTGTTTCACTATCCTATGCCATCTGGTGCCAGATTGTTGGGTTTCTGCCCAACACAGGCTACTTCAAGGGAGTTTAGTGTCCTACACAGAGAGAGAGAGAGATTAGTGAAGGGGACTCATGCTTTGTTCTCTTTTACCAAGTGTTTTCATGTTATATAGCCATACATCATCCCAACTGATTGGCATGTCCGGCAAAAGCTTTAGTAACTAAGTAATGATTACTCAAGATACACATGATTTAGTAACCAAGTATGATGGCATGGGCTCAAACTATAGAAATAACAAACATCTCATTCTCATGGTTGCTCTGACAGACCCCCTTGATGCACGGTCATGGTCTTCAATCTCTCAGAAGGCCCAATATGTTGTGGATCCTCAGGTGTGGGCTGCAAACTGGGAGTTGGGGCCATGTTGGGCCCTAATATCTCTCCCCTCCTTCAGTTCAACCTTACCCTCAATGTTGAGGAGAGGGAGCTGGTTCTGCAACAACTCGGTACACCTGAGTGGCATCTTCAGGAGGGAGGTTAGTCCATTCTACCAGTGCTTCTTGTATAATCTTCTTTACTTATTTAACCCATCTTAAAGCCCATGAGCTTGCAGGGTTCAGGCAGACATAATCAGCCAACTGGAAATCTATTCACCGATGTTTCTGAACTTCATCAATTGTTGGGCTCAAAATAGATCAGTATCTCATTTCTAAGACTGATAAAAAAAAAAGTATCACATCTGTACGAGTCAAGTGTCCATACACTGATGCAACAGCAATGGATCCCTTCTTGTAGGTAAGTATTGATAGCAGGTTGCAGACATACAAAACCCAAAGGAAGCATTGTACCATAGGCTAGCCCATGGTAGCCATTTCACCACCACTAAGGCTTCTCTCCAGCAAAGCATCAAAGATAAGCTTCAATACAGTGATTTGTCACTTCAGCTTGGTCATCAAACTGAGGATGATAACTTGTTGACTTGTGGAGTTGAGACTCTGTAAGTGAAAAAATGCATCCTAGAACCAGTTCATAAATGTAGGGTCATGACTGATGACCATAGTCCTTGGGGTACCATGGAGTTAGTAAACATTTGGGGCAAACACATCAGCCACTTGAGTTGCACTGTAGGGATGAGATAGTAGTAAAAAGTAGCCATATTTGTTAAGTCTATTTACAATACCCAGAATGACAAACTTGCCACTGAAAGGTGGGAGCTTGGTGATAAAATCCATAGAAATGTCTTCCCTCGTGGGGTGGAAGTATTAACCTTCCTTTGTAAAACATAATTGAGTCAATGTCTGAGTAGTCAGGCAAGGAGAACAGGTTAACGGCACACTGATCTTCGAGTCATTTGTCGTCTTTACAGTGTGAGTTGTGTCAGTATGGGTCAGTCCTAGAGTTGATAGTTGTATGTTGAGTCCTTTTGCTTTGGTTCATTCAGATGTTTGGGGTCCGATTAAAATAGTCTTATAATGGTTAAAAGTATTTTGTCACTTTTATTAATGATTGTTCAAGGATGACATGGATTTATTTAATGAAAGAAAGAAGTGAATTATTTTCCATTTTTCAAAAATTCCATGTTGAAATACGTATACAATTTAGTGTTCCAACCAAAGTTCTTCGTTTAGATAACGGTCGTGAATACTTTCTTACTTCCTTTCAACAATATTTAGAACAACATGGCATCATTCATCAAACTTCATGTGCATCCACTCAACAGTCTCCTTGAAACTGCTCGGTCTATTCTTCATCATATGAGTGTTCCTAAATGATTTTGGAGTGATGTTGTGCTTACTGCTTGTTTCCTTATTAATCGGATGCCCTCCTTCATCCTTCATGGTTGGTCTCCCTTTTCTATTTTGTTCCCCACCTTGTCTCCCTTTCCATTAACACCCCAGGTCTTTGGCTATATGTGCTTTGTTCACAATTTGAGTCCTTGGATAGACAAGTTGGATGCACACTCTATTAAGTGTCTTTCTTGGCTACTCTTGGACCCATAAAGGGTATAAGTGTTACAATCCCATTACTCGGAAGTTCTATGTCTGTCCTGATGTCACCTTTTTTGAGTCTGTCCCCCTCTTCTCAGGACCTCCAGTGCAGATTCCTACTAAACGACCACCGATCTAGCATGTGTATACTCATCGTCAAACACTGGCTCCTCCTCTAACTTCTACCTTGTCTACAGATCCTATAAAGGGTATAAGTGTTACAATCCCATTACTCGGAAGTTCTATGTCTGTCCTGATGTCACCTTTTTTGAGTCTGTCCCCCTCTTCTCAGGACCTGAAGTATCGATATCTCCACCCTTGCTTCCTCTTCCTCTTCCAGTTTGTGATCCCGTTCTAGTTGTTCCAGTTGGGGCTGACCTTTCACCTACTCCAGTGCAGATTCCTACTAAACGACCACCGATCTAGCATGTGTATACTCATCGTCAAACACTGGCTCCTCCTCTAACTTCTACCTTGTCTACAGATCCTGTTGTTGCTCCTGCCCCAAAACCTTCAGGACTTGATCTTCCCATTGCTTTACGAAAAGGTAAACGTAGTTGTACCCTCTATCCCATTTCTAATTTTGTTTCAATCTCCCGCCTTTCCGCTTCACATCACTAGTTTGTTTCACTATTGCCATCTATTTCTATACCTAAGAATGTCCAGGAGGCTATTACCTCACCTGGGTGGCATCAGGCAATGGAGGAGGAACTCTCTCTCCTTCAGTAAACTTAAATGTGGGAGTTCACTACTCTTCCTCCCGGTAAGCATGTAGTGGATTGTAAATGGGTGTATATTGTTAAATACTTGCCAAATGGTAGTGTGGAGTGTTTGAAGGCCAGACTTGTTGCTAAAGGTTATTCACAGTTGTATGGAGTGGACTATATAGAGACCTCTCCAGTGGCTAAGATTGGCTCCGTCCGTGTCTTTATTTCCCTAGCAATTACGTATAATTGGCCCTTGTTTCAACTTGACATTTAAAATGCCTTCCTTCATGGTGACCTTATGGAAGAGGTATATATGGAGCAACCACCTTGGTTTGTTGCTTAGGGGGAGGATGGTAAGGTGTACAGACTGAAAAAGGCAATTTATGGGTTGAAACAATCGCCTCGTGCTTGGTTTGGGAAGTTTAGTAAAGTAATGAAGAATTTTGAAATGAAACAATGTCAAGTTGACCTCTAAGTGTTCCAACTATGATTCAGAATCCAAAAAGATTTTATTAGTGGTCTATGTGGATGATATTGTAATAACTGGTAGTGACAAATTGGAGATTGATAAACTAAAGGTCTTTCTACAAAACCATTTTCAAACAAAAGAACTTGGGAAGTTAAAGTATTTCTTGGGTATAGAAGTTGCTAGATCAAAACAAGGTGTAAACCTGTGCCAAAGAAAATATGTTCTTGATCTGCTGGATGAAACGGGATTGCTAGGTGCAAAACCGGCCGAAACTCCCATGGAATCAAATGCTAAGTTGAGTAGTGATACAGGGGAAATATTTGATGATCTTGGAAGATACAGACGGTTAGTGGGGAAGATTAACTATTTGACTATCACAAGATCAAACATCTCCTTTGCAGTCAATGTGGTGAGTCAATTTATGCAAAACCCTCGAATACCTCACTGGGATGCAGTTCTTAGAATTGTAAGGTACCTGAAGGGAGCTCCAGGCCGTGGGTTATTGTACAAACCAAGAGGAAGACTTGAGGTAATTGGGTATACAGATGCGGATTGGGCAGGCTCGGTGTCGGATAAAAGATTTACTACAGATTATTGCACATTTCTTGGAGGAAATCATCTGACATGGAAGAGTAAGAAGCAGACCATTGTGGCAAGGAGTAGTGCTGAAGCCGAATACAGAGCCATGGCACACACTAGATGTGAATTAGTATCGTTGAGGAATCTCCTACAAGAAATCGGATTCTCCATGGACAGACCTATGAAATTGTACTGTGACAATCAAGCTGCACTAAACATCTCATCTAACCCTATTTTTCATGAGTGAACAAAGCACATAGAGATTGATTGCCACTTTGTGAGGGAGAAGGTCCTTATTGGAGAGATTAGCACAGAACATGTGGGTTCAGGTGATCAATGGGCAGATTTGTTTACAAAAGGCATAAGGTTAGGGAGAGTGAACTATATGTAACAACTTGGGATTATGTGACATATATTCTCTAGCTTGAAGGGGAGCATTAGAGCTAGCCGAATAAGGGTAGATTAGTCATTTTATTCAGTTATGTTATGTGCTTATGTGGAAGTTCTAATATTGACTTCCTGTCCATACTTAAGTGGGGGCAGTTTAGTCATTGTACAACTAATTAGAGACTAATCTACATTATGGTCGACTGATAGGGTTTAGCTATCAGGTTCGACTGTTCTTCTTCTTCCTTCTTCTTCTTCCTTCTCCCTTACTCTCTACTAGTTCGAACTACTTAAACATAGTTGTTAAAACAAGATGTCCAAGCTTTGAAACAATGGAAATCGTGGAAGGTATGGTAACAGTGGATGCAATTGTCAGGGCAATAGGCAGAGTTTCCTCAATTGGCACTTCAATGATCTGTAGGTAATTAACCTTCAAGTGGCGGAGCGGAAACCAAATGACATCCCTCAAGCCATGGATTTGTTCTTCGACGGTACATGGTAATCTGGTTGTTGACGGGTGTCATGGTGGGAGAAATGTTTGAAGGTTGAAGACAGAGGACAATTGGCTAGACAGGTGACAAGTGGCGAAAGGGGCTTGGGAAAAGAGAACTGCCAGTTGGGGCATGCTTCGTGGGAAGCTGAAAAGCCTCCTCCGAACTCTCCTACAAAGGTCTGCCCTTCTATGGAAATTAATTCAATCTCCATTGGAAAAGGAGATAAGAAGGCAAACAACAAATCTTTTGTTGAGGTTTAAAAATTTGGGGCCACATCAAGGTCCACAAGGGTACCACTTTCTAAGGAGAAAAAGGGGCCAATCAGGTCTGATCCATCTACCTCGATGACGAAACAAAAAAAAAAAAGATTTGGGTCGGGGAAATAATCTTAACAAAGGGGAGATATGTGAGCCACTTAAGGGCCCAGAACGCGGTCAAGAGTCAATGTGGTCCAGGTGAGGGAGAAAGAATATAAGGGGCTAGAGGGCGGCCAACAGATATAAATGGGTGATGGGGCCCGCCATCTAAGAATGCTCAGCAAAAATTTTAAGAAACCCAACTAGATCAAAAAGTTGGAAATAATAAGGGTTTTTCATGGAAAGTTTAATTTAGGCTCGATTACAACTACAAGAAGAAGGAAAAGCAATAAAAGAACTTTGGCTTCGAAGAATTCATTGGACAAATGGGTATGGTAAATGGTGAGATACAAAGCAGGAAAGAAGATCATCATGATCGAAGAAGATGGCAGTTTGCAAAGAGAGAAGAGGAAGCAAATGTTTGATCTATGTCATGGTTTGGAGGTTCAAATCCAAGGAAAAACACTCTTTCAACAGCGACACAGAACCCAGTGTTTTAAAAGTGCAAGGTGCAAAAAAGGCACAAAGGTCAATTTGCACCTGAGGTGCAAGGCACAAGGCGAGGCGTGTGCCTTTTTGAAGCAAGGCACATAAATAAAAAATGTTAAAAAATAAAGAATGCCAAAAATTCAAAGAAAGTGCAAAAAAAAATAATAAACATAATATTAATAAAAAATATAAACTTAAATTTTAAAATAAATGTTTTAAAAAACCTATTATCTAAAATTAAAATACATAAACATAACAAGTAAAGCATATTCAAATGTGAATTTAAAAATAAAATCAAACATATAAAACATTTTCAAGCATGTAAAACCCACAATCACTTTCTTTCCTCAATTGCATTACTTAAAGTAGCTAATGTGATGTAAAACATATTACACTCCTGATTCTACAAGCCACCTTTGTGCCACACCCCTCAAGGCAAGCCCAAACAAATCCATGTTAGGGTCTTAAATTCTTAGTTCTCACACAAAAAATAATGATTTTATAATTTTAATTGCTTTTTAAGAAGATATTTTAGTAAAATTAATGAATGACCATTACCAAATAGGGGGTTCTCGGAATTTTAAAAAGACACACACCTAGGCTAAGGCGCAAGGTGCATCAGGCGCACACCTAGGCGCACCAGGTGTGTGCCTTTTGAAAAGGCTGCACGTAGGACCTGGGCGAGGCATTTACCCTAAAATGTGCCTCGCTTGTGTGCCTAGGCACGCCTTTTAAATCACCGTTAGAACCAAGAGCCTACTAGAGCTATTGAAGGTGGTAGGCAGAAGGATGAAGCGCTCAAAGAAAGGATGGAAGTGAACACTGGAAATCATAGCATGCCTGAATTCTGAGGTAAGTTTGAGATAAAGGAAATAGGGGAGGATAGCGATGGGCAACAGAGCAAAGTTTACATTAGAAAAAAGAATGTAAAAACTATCAAGGAGACAAGAAAAATCAGGTGGAGGTAGGAGACAAGGAAAATGATCCAGAAAGCTTAGGAATGGATTTAAAAGAGGGGAAAATGAGGTGGAGGTGGATAACGAGAAGGGGGAAATCCGTAAGGACAAAGTTAGAGGGGAGAAGAGGGTGGAGATTGAGAAGCTAGTTGAGAAACAGGCGGAGGTGGGTAAGTCATTTGGCCTGCACTTTTTGGAAGGGGAGAGTGTGGTTAGGAAACCGATAGAGATATTTGATAGATGTAGAAGGGATGAAATGAATAAGAAACATACAATTCGGGAGGGAGGAGAGGAGTGGGATGGAAGAGAAGAGATGGAAAATCACTGGGTCGAAGAAGAGTAAAGAGGGTAGTGGAAGAATCTTGTAGGGGAATATAAGAGGGATTGATAAAGGAAACTGATTTCCTGGAGTGCTATGAGGTTCTTGAATTCAAAGCTAGCTTTTCTAGTTTGGCTGTAGCAAATTTGCAAAAGTTTAATCCTTGTTTTGTTTGTGGCATTTCAACCTATGGGAGTAGATGGTTACCAATGAAGGGTACTGTTCGAAAGGGGGATATCATTTTGAAGGGGGTGGGGGATTCAGTTCATTAGGAAAGGATGATGGGAAGTAGGTGAGTGCAAAAACTACAGGATCTAGGTTGTAACGAGGTATGAGAACTGTTGAGGTTTCTTTATCAGATTTGTGCAGATTTAGTAGTTGTTTTTGTTTATTTATTGTTTAGATAGGAAGTGGGAACCACAACACTCTTGTTGGGTCCCTTTTTAGTGGTTCTTTCAAGTTATTTATGCAGCTTTATGTGTTAGCCGCCCTATAAGGGCATATTAGTCATTGTACCCTAATTAAAAGTATAAATACTAGTGAGGAGAGCAGCCAGAATTGATTGCTCTCTTTTTCTCTCAATTTCTTCTCTTTCTCTTCTTCTTCAAGAAACATCTCTTTTCTTTACAAATTCTTTGATTCAGCAGTTTTCTACATGGTATTAGAGCAAGGCTAGGGTTTCTTGGAGTTCTTCCATGCAGTCCTAGATCAGCTGATTGCATGAGGAGATAAAGGGCTGATTGATCTACTTCAGACTGCCCAGTTCTTGGATTTTTTGGTGGGTTTCAATCATCAAGAGGGTGATCTGTGTTTCGGCATCAAAATCAGGAAGAACTGGAGTGTGGGGAAGAGTCCTAGTCAATTTGGACTCTTCAATTTTGATCTGATCTTGGGCGCTTGTACCTTGTTGGATTCACTTTTCTAGGAGTTTATGAACCTTCTAGATTGATCGACTCACTTTTCACACCGGTGGGCAAAGAGGGATTTCTCTCTAGATAGGCTTTTCTTCTTCTGGAAAGGTCTATTACCCTTTTGTGTGAGATCGATTTGATCTAGAGGCTTTCTACCTAGTTATTTCTTGTTTTTGAACTGTTTGAAGTTGAAATGGAGAGTTGGAGTACTGAGCAGATGTCCACTAGTAACAAGGGTCTAGGTGTGGGAGGTACTAGTGATATTTTTGGGTCTAGAATTATTACCACAGTGAAATTGGATGGTAGAAATTATTTAGAATGGGATTGGGGTACATCATTGGGGAGGAGAAGAAACCTAAGACAAATTCCTCCCTATGGGTACAAGAGAATTACATGGTGATGTCCTGGTTGTGTAATTCTATGTTACCTCACATTGGTAATATTTTTTTGTGGGCTAATACTGCAAAGGAGAATTGGGATGGAGTGACTGAAAACTATACTCGAAAACAAAATGTAGCTAGAGCCTATTAGTTAAAGAATCAGGTGATTAATACAAAACAAGGAGATAAACCACTTTCTATGTATTTCTCCATGCTAAAAACACTTAAGCAGGTGATAGATCACTTAGAGACTATGGTTTGGGAGAATATGGAGGACGCAACAACCTATCAGGAGTTGGTGGAGAAGAATAGGGTCTTCGAGTTCTTGGCTAGATTGAACCCCGAATTTGATATTGCTAGGCAACACATCCTTTCGAGAAAAAGTGCTACTCTTTCTCAAACTTATGCCTTTTTTTCTGGAGAAGAGAGCAAGAGGAATGTCATATTGAGACAGCTTGGGATTGACCAGCCGGTTATGATAGTATAGTCAAATCTTAAGCCAAATGGAGACAAGGGGAGTAGTGAAACTAGGAGGGAGGATAAGGACTTGGTGTGTGACTATTGCAAGAAGACTAAGCATACTAAAGACACTTGTTGAAAGCTCTACCCACACTTCATATCAGCTTGGGTCAAAAACAAAAAGGGAAATGCAAATGTGGCAATTACAGGAGACTCTTCGGGACCTCTTACCCAAGCTGACTTGGAGTCCATTGTAGTAGCAACAATTAGAATTGAACTGGAGAAGTATGAACAAGAAGGATTCAACCGATTCTAGTTCTTCAGATGGGAGCAGAGTGCAGGATCCAATCACACTACTTCCTTTGCTCATATAGGTAGTTCATATGCAGTTGCAAATTATGCATCCAGTTGTGCTCTGGTAGAAATAGAGTCAGTAGATGGTTCCCATATTCCCATTGTTGGGAAAGGGACAGTTAAAGTGACTGATGACATCACTTTATCCTGTCTTACATGCCCCTAGACTCCATACTAATCTTCTTTTTGTGAGATCTTTGACAAGAAATTTGAACTGTTCAATGACTTTCCTTCTTCGTAATTGTGTTTTGCAGGATCTAGAGACAGAGGACGATTGAGAGTGGTCGTGAGGTGAATGGAGTCTACCTTCTGGATGAGATTCCGAGACATCAGAGCCATCATGTTAGTAGCAGTAATGGATAAGAGTTAGTGAGTCAGATTCAAGGTTCAAAGTATCGAAAATGCCAAGTGTATCAGAAAGGCAATTTTAAGAGATGTATCAAGATACACGAGTATTGGAGAAAAACAAAGATATGCGTAGATACGCTTGGAAACACTATAAATACTTTAATAAATCATAAAAGTATATCAATAACACTAAATATAAGACCTCAATGAGGTGTATATACATTAAATTAATATATTTTAATGGTTTTATGAAGAAATATATTGTAGCTAATTATAATTTCATTAAACATATACTTATCTATAATTTATAAATTATAATTCTTAAGTTTTAATGTTTTATGGGATGGGAAAAACCCAACTCTCTTATTCAACCATAAAACATGCATTGGCACAACTTCTAAGTGAAAATATAATAATAATTATTTATTATCGATTTCAAAAAATTATAAAAAATAAATAAAAATTATATAATATAATCAAAAAATAGTTATTAAAGAAGAAATTTCAATTGCTTTGTGGATATGATAGATCATCCAAAGAATTAAATATTCAATCGTTGTAATCAAATGATAAAATATAATTAATTAATTAATTAATTTTTAATTCTAAAAACATAAAAAAAAATAATTATTAAATAAGAAATTTCAATTGGTCTGTGGATATGATAGATCATCCACAGAATTATAATATATTCACTTTTTTTTATCAAATGATAAAATATAATTAATCATTATTTACTTCTTAATTCTAAAAATATAAAACATCAAAAAAATACTAAAGAAGAAATTTTAATTGCTCTATGGATATGATAGATAAACCCATAGATCTAAAACATATTTAGTCTTTATGCAGAGAAAAATTACATTTTCAAATTTTTTTATTAATTTATATTTCCCCAAATATCTTAATGAAATTTCCATAAATTTATTAATAACACAAAAAAATATGATTTTGAATGTGAGAAACGTAGATCAACTTAAATTTAAATATTCAAGAAAAAAAAATGAAATCACAAGATATTATAAAAAATTGAAAGAACTTGCCTATTTTTGCCATATTTTTTCAAAATTTGAAAAAAAAGTCAAAAAAAATTAACGATTCACACTTGTTTCTTGCAAATTTTTGAAAAGTCATTTGGGGGTGAAAGAACGCTTTTTTCAGGGAAAATAAGCTTGCTTTTCCCCTTTATGTTTTTTCAATTTTTGGTTGTATCTTTTCGTTGATACGTTACCGATACGCCCCGATACACCCCAATACGGGTCCGATACACATGAAAAAAAGATGAGATGTTCAATTTCCATGCGTATCCCGTATCTGTTTTTCAAAGATACGATATAATACACCTCGTATCGGGTGTATCGTATCAAAATTTTAAACCTTGGCCAGATTATGTTCTGTCATAATCATTTGGCTCATCTTTCTTTCAGTTTATTAAGATCTTTGTTTCCAAAGTTGTTTGAGCATGTTCAATTATCTAATTTGGAGTGTGAAAGTTGTCAGTTGGGAAAGCATTGTAGACATTCTTTTGAACCAAGTAATAAAAGTTCTTTTGCTATTTATATTGTTCATATTGATGTATGGAGACCTCATCATATTTCTTTGATGGGTGGTTACCGTTATTTTCTTTTGTTTGTGGATGATTACACAAGATATTCTTGGATAAATTTATGAGATCACATAATGAGGTACCTATTTTGGTGCAACAGTTCTACGAGATGGTTCTCGCCCAATTTGAGTAAGGACTAAGGTTTTCAGATCAGACAATGCTAAAGAATACTCTGAAAGGATTTGACCAGATACCTTTTGGAGCATGGGATGATTCATCAGAGTAGTTGTACATATTCACCACAGTAGAATGGGGTAGCAGAGACGAAAAATAGACACATTATGGAGGTGGCAATAAGTGTTATGGTGTGTGCTTTAGTTCTTGTTCATTTTTTGGGGGGATGCAACATTGTCACCTAGGCAAAAGCACTAGGCAGGCGCCCTTTGAGGCTCACCTCGCCTAATCGCCAAACAGTTATGTACTATGTATTATAAAATACATTTTTGTTCTTTATTTTTTGACATTATAATTATCAAATAGGCATTATTAAACTAAAATATTCATTTTGTGTGTTTATATACTAATTTCTTTTTATTATTTTTTTATTTGTTAAGGCTTAATCAATATAAACATTGCTAAATGCTGTATTGAACCCCCAAAGACTTTAATGCGACATTAGTTTCATCTAGATTCTGGCAGGAAACCCATTGCATGGAGTTTTCTCGGTCCACCCCTCGTTTTAGAAGATGATAGACGGGAATTCCCATCTGACTTCTCCCTCAACTCCCTTGTCTTACCCCGAGCCACGTGACCACTTAAGTTGTCATGTGGTTCAATTTGTTTCTTATTCGGCTCTATGGCTAACCCGCCCAAGACCCCGACCAGTTCAGACAAGGCAACTCGGTTTAAGTTGGCATGGCCCCAAACATATTTTGCCACATCAGCATAAGAGAGCTTGCCTTCTCAGTCTCTATTTGATTCAAAAAAAAAATTTGAATTCATTTCCTTAATTGGCTTACTTGTCAATTGACTGAACCAATTCTTTTTTATCTTCTCTTGTAGGTCAGTCTTCTCCCTCTTCCCCTTCTGCCATGTGTTCTCCAACCTTTCCAGCACAGCATCGTCTTCAACCTCAAGTCGGCTTCCACACAATGACACTTTGACTCTTGAAGCCACTCACACACTATACCAGGCATCTTCGGAACGTATTTCAAAAGAGCGGGGTAGGTTTACATGTCAGATTCCTGCCACTCGAAGCTCGACTACAGTCAAGTTCTGTTGATTTGTCTCCAATAGAACTCTGCCCAAACTTCGTAATTCAAGTACAGGTTCGCTCCACAGATTAAAGGGGAGCCCAAACAACTTCATCAGAGTGCTTTCTTCTTTGAGCTCTACCTCGTTACAAATTGGACTCCAGTTTTGGACCTGAATCAAACCACTATCTACAGTTACTGTGTCGAAGCTCAGTTCCATATTGCCAACATCAAGAACTGCTTTTCTTTCTGCAAACAGAAGCAAGATTGCATCAACCTCCAATCCTACCTTCTAAGCTACAGAGTCCAAAACTTTTGTCTAGTCCTTCACCCCCTTATCAGCCATTAGAGCCATTCATCTCTACCACTTATCACTCCCGGCTTCAACCATTACTTTACTATGTCCATTTGAGCAAGTAACCATAAGACAACAAGGCGGTGAACTCTGATCTTCAATATTATCAAGTGCATCAGCTTTGCTCGCCTCCCCCTGCTCCTTTTTATCCTGCTCTACCTTATTCATGTCAGAGACAGCCTCTTGCTCTTGCTCCTTCCTCTCTGCAACTATAAGAAAGAGTTGCACTTCCTCAGAAAAGGCTTTCCACCCCATCTGCTGACTTCCTTCTAGCACACATACCATTTGTCTACTGATTGTGCCAAAAAATTCTGTTACAATAATATATCAGCCCTTTCCATTCCGTCTCAATGCCACATCAATTTTTTTCCCAGGTAAAGTGATGGTGTTTTTCCAACCCTCTTTATTGATGGAGTTCAGTGCACCATCAACAAATCCTTTCACACACAGAATTGCCTCCTCTGGTAAGAAGACTGTTTCCCTACTTCCTTCTCTGATTTTCAATATACTCTTACCTTTGGACCAACCCTGTTTGAACCTGAAGCTCTTTGCCTTGATCACCAACTCAGACCTCCACCTACCTGTTTTTCTGAAGTTCTCGTCGCCCCTCATTCTGCTCACCCCCCCACCCTATTTTTCCGATCATGCTTTAATGCTATGGATGATGATTTTGGAAGGAATTGGAGGGGGTAAGCCAGGAACAGGGGATCCCTTGGTGCCACGGGGGTGATTTTAATATAGTAAAGCAAAGGGGGGGAATGAAAGGGCGAAGAGATGGGAGAGAAAGCTTGGGAATGAGAAGGTTTGGCGACTTTATCAGGAGAAATAGCCTAATAGATCCTTTACAGAGTGGTTGTAGGTTCATCTGGACAAATGGGCAATGGCACCTATATTAAAAAGGTTGGATAGGTTTCTTTTCTTAGGAGATTGGGAGGAGCACATGGGTAAGATGGTACAAGAAGCATTACCATTTTTCTACCAAATCATAATCCAATAATTCTTACAAAGTTTTTGGTGAGTGGTAGTCCAAAACCGTTTAAGTTTGGAAATGTGTAGCTTGAGCACCCAAACATTCTAGAATGAGTGGAAGAGAAGTAGGGTGGGCTGCAAGTCAATGGGTCAACTGATTTCAAGTTAGTTAGGATAAATGTGTGGAATAAAGCTATGTTTGGAAGTGCAGGGAACAGGAAGGAGTAGGTTCTCAAAAAAATGGCTAATTTGGACAAACTAGGGAAGGATCTGTATCTAGGGAGGAGAAGCTGGAGAAAGAAAGATTGGAAGCTGAGTTGGAAAGGATAATTCATAGAGAAGGGGAGAGTTGGAGGCAAAAGTCAAGAGTGACATGGCTAAAGGAGGTGACAAAAAATACTGCCTTCTTTCATGCCTATGCTAGTGCTAGGAGGAACTTTATCTCAAGAATACAAGTGGAGAAAATGGTGGAGTCATGGAATGAAATCCAAGAAAAGGTGGTGGGGAGATGGTTCCCAAGAAATTGAGTTTTCAACAAATTGGATTGAGAGGGAATTCGATAGGGAAGAGTTTGTTCAGATGTTTAAGGAAATCCACAGCGAAAAGGTGCTAAAAAGGATGGCTAATGCCACATTTGTTTCCTTAATTCCAATGAAGGATGGTGTTATGGAGTTGAGAGATTTCAGACCAATAAGTTTAATCAGCAGCACTTTTTTTTTGATAAATGAATGACAGCCCGTATAAATTGTTGGAAAAGATTTTATCAAAAACACTGCATGAGGTGGTGGGAGAGAGGCAGATGGCTTTTGTGGAAGGTAGACAGATCTTGGATGGAGTTTTAGTGACAAGTGAATGTATTGACTCAAGAATGAGGAGTGGAAGAATGGGTTTGGTTTGTAAGATTGATATTGAAAAAACCTATAACCATGTGGAATGGGGAATCCTACAAGACGTTCAAAGGTTAATGGGTTTTGGAGAGAAGTGCAGAAGCTGGATGTTTGCATGTGTATCTACAGCAATGTTTTAAAACGCGGAAGCGTGACACGAGGCGTTCCACTACCTAGAGGTGTGAGGCGTAGTTCAGAACGCAAGAAGCGTAAGCCTCCTTAAGAGAAGGGGGGTTAGGACGAGGATGAAGAGGAATGGGGGATCCCATTTTTTCTTTATTTTTAATAAATATCTTTTATGTTAAGAAGAATAAAGATGCATAACACTAGTTGAAAGGGAGTGGGGAGTCTGGGGGGTGAAGCCCCCCAGCTGAAGGGGCAGGGGGCAAACCATTTTCTTTCCCCTTATCATTTCTTCCGTTCCCTTTCCTTTCTTTTTCTTTCCTTTTATCTTTTTTTCTTCTCTTTCTTTTTCTTTCCCTTCCCTTTCTTTTCCTTCCTTTCATTTCCTTTTTTTCTTTTTTCTTTTTTTTTGTCTTTTTATATCAGATGTGCATGAGGTGCATGAGGTGTATGCCTCTAGCATGCCTAATGAAAAAACACAAGAGGTGTATGCCTCAGAGGTGTCAGCACCTCAGGGCGTTTTGGGAGTGCCTTGCCTAGAGGCACGCCTCTAGTCGTATGCCTCCCACACCTTTTAAAACACTGATCTACAGTTTCATTCTCAATCCCTTATAAAAGTTGTTCATTGAATTTTTTTTCCAAGCATCAAGGGGTCTTAGACAAGGGAACCCAATTTCTTCTATGCTCTTTGTGTTAATCATGGAGGTGTTGAATATGTTGCTGAAAAGGTGTGTGCAGTTCAGGTTTGTTGAAGGTTTCGAGGTGGGTGAAAATGGACCATGTATTTTTCATTTACAGTATACAGATGATACTTTGATTTTTCTAAATGCATGGGTGGAGCAAGAAGGTGGATGGGTGTGCTGAGTTGAATGCAGGATTTGGGAACTTCCATTCTCTTGTATGCTGGTTGGAGGAAATTCAGCTTTAGTTGCTCTATACAAACCAATAGTTGAGAGAACTGAAAGAAGGCTGGATGGGTGGAAAGCAAAATATCTTTACTTGGGGGGGGGGGGGATAAAATTAATTAAAACTGTTTATCAAGCTTACCAACATACTACCTATTGAGGGTGACATCACAAGTTGCAGAGTGGAGAAAATTCAGAGGGATTTCTTATAGGAAGGTGTGGGAGAGGGAGGAAGGGGCAAGAAGTTTCATTTGGTCAAATGGGAAAAGGTGCATAGGCCAAAGAAATGGGGAGGGTTGGATTTTAGAAGGGTGAAGATTTTCAATAAAGCATTGATAGGGAAGTGGTTGTGGAGATTTGGATTGGGGAGAGAGGACAATTTATTAAGGAGGAGAGTGGTGGTGGGGAAATATTGGGGGGGAGGGGTCAGGTTTGAGTAGGAACCAAGGGAGGTGAGTTCCTCCTATGGGGTAAGTGTTTGAAAAGGGATAATGTAGTTTAAACAGGAATTTAGAGGACTAACAAGCTTTTCAGTAGCAGATGGAGCATGGACCAGGTTTTGGGAAGATGATTAGTGTGGGGTTAGAAAGTTTGAGTTATGTCCAAGGCTGTATAGGCTGACTGAGACTAAAGTGACTGTTCTCAATGTTATGAGAGAAGGGGGGATAAATTGGTTTGGTGCCCAAGGTTTAGAAGGCCATTGCTGGATAGGGAAATTGAAGAATGCATTGCATTGTTGGGGAAATTGGAAGGGGTGAAAGTTTCAGCTCAGTCAAGGGATGAACTATGCTGGAAGGAGCGCTCAAATGGGAAGTTCTATGTAAGTCCAGCTTAAATCAAGCTGAAAGTGTGTGGGGAAATCCGGTTCCCCCTAAGATTGAAGCCTTTGCATGGCTTGTGGCCATGGATGGCCTCTTGGCTGTGGATCACTTAAAACATAGGGGATTCAATATGGCTAAAATATGATTCCCATGCAAAGAACATGAGGAACTGTTTTCCATCTATTTATTTCTTGCAAAATATCTGGATTCATATGGAATTTATTCACAGCTCTGTTTGGAGTAGAAACTCTCAGCCAAGTCTCCCTTCAGAGATTTTTTTCATCATGGCCAAAGATAAGAGGAAGTAAGCAAGGCTGATTTGGAGTTGCATTCCATTGGACATATGCTGAAACATCTGGAAGGAAAGAAACAGAAGAGTTCTTGAAGACAAAGCTTGGAATCTGGATAGGATGGCAGCAGCTGTTAGCAAATCCGCTGCAGATTGGGTCCTGGTATTACCAGAATTTAGACAAGTTACCAAAGAGGACCTTGGGGATAAGCTTGGGCTGTTTGTGATATTTGTCTGATTGCAGGTGTTCCCATAACACCTGGCTAGGTTGTATCAATTTTTTTTTGATAACTTGTATCATTTTTTTCTTTTCTAATGACATTTTATTTCTACTATCAAAACCAAAAGTATGCCTTCCATTTATTGCATCTGAAGAACAGTTAGTAGATGCCTTGATCAATCCAAAGGGAAAGCTTCAGCATCATGTAAGCAAGTTAAGCATGACTAACATCTATGCTCAACTTGAGGGGGACTGTAGAGATATTGGGCCAAATGGGACCTAATCATTTGTCCTATTTTTGTTATTTATGCTAATGAGTCTTTTCTTATAAGGGCCTATTAGCCTTTTTTTCATGTTTGTAAGATGTTGCCGTAGTTGTCAAGGCAATGCCTAGGCGACGAGGCACCCTTGGAGGCTCACCTCACCCAGTCGCCAAGCAGTTTTGCATATTGTGTAATAAAATACTTTTATATTTTTATTTTTTTAGATTATAATTATAAAATAGACATTATTAAAGAAAAATATTCATTTTTTGTGTTTATAAACTAATTTCTTTTTATTATTTTCTTATTTGTTAGGGTTTAATCAACACAAACATTGCTAACTGGAGAAGAACTTAAAATTTTGTCTAATCAACACATTTCTTCTTCCACATCTTCTTCTTCTTTTCCTACAGCAAAAATAGGGGTTCAGCCCCTATATTTTTTGAATTTTCTTTCCTTTCATCTTTTTCTCTCATAAACATGTTGCTTTTCTAGACTTAAACATGAAGTTTATAATTTTCTTATGAAAATTATGGATAGTTACTAAAGAAAGTTGGTTATGGAACCTAGGGAACTACCCTAGGATATGTGATTTTTACATAAAAAATCCACCACCTAGGCAATACCTAGGCGCCCCCCCCCTTTCGCCTAGCCTCGCCTTGGCACCTTGAAAACTATGGATGCTGCCCATTATGGATGCTGCCCATTATGTGCCCATTGCTGATCTGTAATATTATGTTAGAACCAATGCTCCTTACTTAAATAAGGGCACATATGTCTTTTCCATTATTTTAATAATAAAAGCACATGTCTGGCTGAATGGGAGTTGGGTTTTTTGACTTCCAGTTCGAACCAGACTTTCTCCTTTTCTCTCTCTCTCTCTTTCTTCCACCTTTCTACGTGACTGATCTCAGACAAATAGAACTCCAAGGCAGGCCGAATCATAACATGGTATCAGAGCAACTTGAATCTGCCTAGATTTCTATTCTCTGCGCACCCAATCTAGGGTTTCTCTTGGTTTTCCTGCATTCAACTGGAGATAAGGAAAAGGGCTGAAAAGGAGTGATCGCCCTCTCCCCTTGGAGGTTTCTATGCCTCCAGTCATGTCTTGTGTGGTCGATTGCTGTGGTTTCTAAGCCCTCCCCTAATCAATGTAGGGCTGATTCGTGTGGTGCAGTGGGTGTCTTGTCTGGACTTATTTTCTTCTCGTGTGGTTCCTTCAGTGATAAGGTAAGAGATTTCTATGCATGATTTCTGTTGTGGATCAACTGGGAAGTATGTTTCAGATCATATGTTGGGGTTTCA
This sequence comes from Nelumbo nucifera, assembly GCF_000365185.1. The sequence goes on from NW_010729204.1 coordinate 42,088, forward strand.
AACAGTAGCGTGCTAGGGTTTATGCTGTTTTTTTTGTAATTCGAAGGAAGAGTTGTGATCATATAGTGGTGAAATTTCAGGTAGCCGTAGGAGTAGGGTTTGTGGTGTAAAGAGTACAATTTTCAGCAACAACAAGTGCTGAAATCAGTGTGACGAGTGTGATCTAGTTGTGTGCAGTGTGCAGAATTCAGTGATAATGGAATTCAGCAAGTGTGCAGAATTGGTGATAACAGAATGGGAGATAACAGTGATTGTAAACCTAATGTGATGGTGCCTACAGACTACCTGAATGTTCAGATGACCTCTATTAAACTAAATGGAGAAAATTATGTGCCTTGGGCTAAATCTGTCGAAGTCTTTCTGAAGGCAAAGAAGAAGGCAAAACACATAAGAGAGGAGAAACCCTCCACTAAATCTCACGAGTAAGAAGACTGGGTGCAAGAGGATGCTCAGATCATCACATGGTTATGGAATAGTATGGAACCTAGGATTAGTGTAAATTTCATGTTTCTTGACACTACCAAAGATGTGTGGGACCATGTGAAGAAATTGTATTCGAGTCAGGACAATACAACCAGAGTGTATCAGCTGTATCAGGAGTACTTTAATCTGCAACAGKGCAATCAGAGTCTTGAGGAGTACTATGCCAGTATGAGAAACATACGTAATGAGTTGAATGTCTATCACSCTCTCACTTCTGATGTCAAAATTCAKCAACAACAGAGAGAACAGCTTGATGTGACTCGATTTTTGGTGGGACTAAAATCTGAATATGAACCAGTATGGGCTCAGATACTAGGAGGATCAGCTCTCCCTTCTTTAGAAGAGGTATTTGCTCGACTCCGGAGAACTTCTATCGGATCTACTGAGAACTCTAATATCTTAGATAGATCTGCCTTTGTTGTGTCAAGAGGCCATGGTGCTAGAGGTGGAGCTCGGGGAGCTCAGTCTGGCCGTGGTGGTAGTAGTGGTCCGGTGTATGGCCAAAGTGGCAATGGTGGGCCTACTTATAATCATGGTGGTGGTCGTATTGGGGGCAGAGATTCAGGAGGAGCCCGTGGTAGAGGACGTGGCTCAGGCCCGAGGAAGTGCACTCATTGTGGTATGGATGAACATACCATTAACTATTGTTATGATCTACATGGTGTCCACCCTCAACCTAAGCCAACATGCCGTGACTAGTGACACCAGTTCCAGCTTTAGAGAGGAGAACCGTTCATCTGATCAGATACCTCCTCCATCCACAGATGGTCCCGTGAAGGAGATGGTGAGTGTTCCCTGTGATGAATATGAGAGGTTTATCCAATCCACATAACAGCAGAACACGGCAACTTTCACTCACTCAGGTATGGCTTGTTTGGCATCCACACCCAATTCCTGGATCATTGACTGGAGCCTCCGATCACATGACTGGAACTCCAGGTGTGTTTTCTTCCCTATCTCATTGCTCAACATCACAATCTGTCACCCTTGCTAATGGTTCCACATCCTYAATTTGTGGTRTTGGTAATGTTGACCTAGACCCTGTATCCCTCTCCTCAGTTTTGTATGTTCCTAAATTGCCTTTTAATCTTATGTCTGTTAGTAAACTGACCAAATCACTTAACTGACCCTCAAGACAGGGATGAAGTTGGTGGAGGGCATGAAGCTGGTGGACTGTATTACCTTGACGGTGGTGGAAGAACTTCAACAGCTCTCCAGTCATCTCTTTCTCCTCTCCAGTGGCACTACCGATTTGGTCATTCGTCGCTAAAAGTTTTGAAGTCTTTGGTTCCGTCTTTGAATCAACTTTCTGTTTTGGATTGTGAGTTGTGTCAGTTTGGGAAACACCATCGTGTTCCCTTTAGTTCTAGGGTTGATAACTGTGTGCCGAGTCCTTTTTCTTTGATTCA
>NW_010729204.1:51944-85447 GCF_000365185.1 Nelumbo nucifera
CTTGAGGGGGAGTGTTAGCGTAGGGGTATTTCTGTCTTTATACTTATATTAAGGTTGCTGATCTGTAATATTATGTTAGAACCAGTGCTCCTTACTTAAATAAGGGCACATATGTCTTTTACATTATTTTAATAATAAAAGCACATGTGTTGCCGAACGGGAGTTAGGTTTTTTGACTTCCAATTCGAACCAGACTTTCTCCTTTTCTCTCTCTCTCTTTCTTCCACCTTTCTACGTGACTGATCTCAGACAAATAGAACTCCAAGGCAGGTCGAATCATAACAAGAACAAATAAAAGCCAATTAGGGGCTGGATAGAGGTTCCAGTTCTCTCATCTCCTCCCTTTTCTTCTTTTGTTTATTCCCTTTTTTTGCTCTAAACTTCTCTTCCTATTTCTGCTCGTTTTTTCCTAAAATCTCAACATTTATTGTTATTTTCTATTTCTTCTAATTGCATTGACCATATAAATCATGAGCCCATTATCAAAAATCGTAAGATTCTTATAGGAAAAGATTCAATCAGGACCCATGGAAAAGAGCAATCAGTCCTACATCAATTTAGAACTATAGGTCTCTGTCCTACATTAATTGGTACCTAGTAAACAATCCTACATCAATTTGGTATCAGGACTAATGGCTAGAAACTATGTTGTCACAAAATAGCCCATTCTATATGCCTATGGTATCTTCTAAACAATCAAATTGGTCAAGAATCAACAGTAAACTCTCTAAAACAGACTCAGATCACTGGCCGTTTTGTTCGAGATGGCGGAAGAAAATAAATTAAATAATATAGAGGTGCCAAACTTCAGAAAGATTGGGGTATCATTTTTTTTTTATAAATAAAAGATTGGGTATCATTAGCAAAATTGTTATAATGAAGAGGTGCCTAACTTCAAGAAAGATGACAATCTGCAAGTATTATTTGATTGGTTAGGCAAACTGGAATTGTACTTTGATTAGTATGATATGTCTAATAAACAGAGGATTAAACTTTCATGCCTAAAGCTCAGTATTCATGCTAAAACATGATGAACCCTAGAGAAACAAATTGAGAAGAATAGAAAAGATAATCCTATCACTATAGTATCAGACATAAAGAAGAATCCAAGAACCTACCAGTAAACAAGTACTATATTAACAGACATGAGGAATTGCCACAAACAAACATGGTATACTATTTGTAGTTGAATAAATACATATATACAAATGTATAATATTTTATCAACTATCTATTAGATATATCAACACAGAGTGAAAAGCAGAAGCTACCAAAAAAATTTGATACTGCTTATGAGGAGGTAAAGCTATATTGCATGGACCTAGATGTGGGAATTGGAATCCAAAGCATGCTCAAGAGTTTGGTTTAGTAAGCATTAAATATAAGGATTCGTGGATATGATTATTCATAGAAAAACACTACTTACTGATCGCAGCAGCTGCTGGTAAGCCTCGGTGATGTTTTGTTCCCTCCACTGCACCAGATCAACCATATTCAATCCAGACATCCAAATGCAAGAACTTCTGTTAAAGTTGTTTCCACCCAAATAACTTGTTAGCTGACCCAACCTCAGTGCACAATACTGCACAGCCCCATTTACTTTTCCTTCCATGTCAAGGCTCCACAGGGGCGATAAGTCTTGTTGGACAACAACATCATCATCCAGAACTACTACTTTCTTTAGATTGTGGAATATTTCAGGAAGATGATAGTGGATCTGACCAAATACTGATATGTACTCGGTCCTCATTTGACCTGCATCCGGTTTGTTAATACTACGGAAGGAAACACGAAACTCTTCAGACAATGATAGATGGAGTAGGTTTTTCTTATCATGAAAATCCAAGTTAAGATCTTCAATGTTGAGAATGTGAATGGTGGCTTCCTTGAAAGAATTATGTAAGAACCAAAATTTCATGGCAAAGTAATTCTGGCCATCTGTCAGCACATGAAAAACCTGATTACTGCTTTCCTGTCACATTCAAATAAATCAAAGATACACATGTCAACACCCAAAACTAATAATATGAACACATTGTAACGCCCAAAAAAGATAATGTGAATGAGGGAAGCATGAAGAACTGCATACTTTTGCATGCACTACAGTTGAGTTGATAACTACAGATGCTGCAAGTACATTGTTGGAGAATATGACATAGTGGTGAAGTTCTGGATTTACATATTTCTCAACCTGTGAATCCATATCCAGTGAGGGATATCTAAAATATTCAACCATCAATCTCATTGATAGGCAGTGGTGACTCTTGGGCATGGTCTGGACTGCAAGTTGATAAAGGAAGGCACTTTGTTTCATGTGGAAGTGAGCTTCATCCTCTGTCAGATCTAGTATCTGCCTCAGTTTCTTGTCAACATTATTGCAATCCACAGTAAACAATTTAGCTTTTGAAATTGCAGCCTCCATTTTTTGTAACTTCTTTTCAATCCTGGAAGAACAAGAAAAATATAGCTTAAACTCCTAGATGAGGAAATAAAGACAACCTTATCAAAGTTTTTACTTGAACTATTACAGACCATAACATCCAGATAATAACCAATTGTAGTTAAAAAGTGCAAAAGTAAAAGACAAAATCTGTCATATGTTATGGTAATCATGAACAATGTCATAATTGTAGGTAAAGGATAAACTAATTGCCTTTGTTTTCTTCCTTTTTTAATAACAATCATAAGGTAAAGATGAGATTTATATCCAGGGGGAAAGGGCAAATACACTATCAAGAAGCCTGCTCGATCTGCAAGAATGAAAAAAAAAAAAAGAAAGAAATGATTAATTAATTAAAACTATGATTGGAGAAATGTACAATTATTGAATTATGATTGAAATGAACCAATGATTGCATTGAACTGTACTTAAAAACTTATTATTTTTACTTGAAAGACATCACCGGCCAAATCCATCATCTTCCATAACAATCTGGTATGACTTAATCCAATCCAATAAAACTTGAACAGATTGGCCCCAATCCAATTTGACATGATTCGATCCAATCAAATAATACTTAAGCATAAATGATCATATCTACAAAGAATAATATTTATCTATCTATAAAATCAGTACAAATACTGGAGATTTATTACAGACCCATCATTCAAGTCCATAGAAGTTAATTTTGAGTCATTTTATTCATTGCATACAATATCAAAGAAATATTTATATTATTTTATCAATAATATATAATATTCCTATTTGATGGCACGTATGGGAATAAAGGAATTCCAGATCTTAAAGTCAAACAACATTGCAGCCATCATCGAGAACATTTGTATTAAAGTGGCTAATGGGTGAAATCCTTTTTGTGCTCGAAGATTTCTCTACTAATGATATTATAAGGAATTGCAAGCAGTGGCAAGTTCTTCATCAGGGAATATCCTAGCAGTTTCTCTGATCCCCCCCTCCCCTCAATAAATTGAATCAAGCTAAACTTTGATGGCTGCATTTTTGGCAATCTGGGAACATCAGGATTTGGAGGAAATTTTTGTAGTGAAGGAAAATTGATTGAATTATTTTTGGACCTCTTGGACATGGAGATTCAACTATAGAAAATTTGATAGTTCTTACACAAGGACTAAGATTAACCAATTGCTTAACCTTAAAGATTTTGTGTTGGGGGGCTTGTAAAAAGTATACAGTGGGGAAAGGAGAGAGGAGGGAAGGATGTTAGGAGGCTGTGGAGATGAAGAGTCTCCCAAGGAGGACAGTTATAATAAGGAAAGAGTGGATATTGACAGACTAGTAGATAGACAGCTGGAAATTGGAAAGTCTCTTGGATTATGTTGGATTATTCTTTCCTTGAGGAGGGGCGCATCAGCAGGTTCGAGTTTTGGAGGGGGTTCTCTTTGTTGCCCTCAAAGTTTCGGTGAAAGCCTTGATTTCTGCTGTTCTGGAAAGTAAACTAACCATTTTATGTAGTGCAATTTGTGCAGTGGTTCAAGCTATGAGCCAAGGATGTTGTTCTGGTTTAGTTTTTATTTTATCTCTAGTTTTGTATTGGATAGGGCTGGTTTTGTTTTTGGTTGTTGATTTAGAAGTCTTTTAGCTTTGTTGTGGAAGTTGTATGGTGATTTCTTATCACCCTCTTGATCTCTTGAATTGTATTTCTTTTTCTTTTGTATCATAATCAATCCAAACCCAATTTAAATCAAATAGATAAAGTTGGAAAAAGAAACTGAACAAGAAAAATAGATGCAACAGAAGCACTAGGGGGGGGGGGAGAGAGAGAGAGATGAAAGAGGAAAGGAGAAAGTTGTAGGTTTGAGACAAAAAGAAAATATCTCTCTCACAACTGATTTTATTCCTCAAAATAGTTGTAGCTGTATACAAAATAAAGTGTCATGACCTATATACCCATTTTTAATTACAAGAAACCAAATGATAGAAATATCCCTACTAATGAAAAGACAATAAAACAAGAATTTTTTTAGTATCAGAACAAGAACAAAATAAATAGGGAGCTAAAAGCCCTAGCAATAGTGTTGATTCAGTTCAGATCAAAGTAGAAGAGAAGTAGATAAGATGTCGAGGAACAAGAGATCAAAGCAAGCTGATATCAAACCCAAGTAATCTCAAACTGCCGCCTCACTTTCCTTTAATTAAAATAGAATTGAAGTTACAATATTACCCTGAAATAGAAAAGCAACTAAATAATAAAGAAAAATAAATGCAAAAAGACTAAAATACCCCTATGGCCAGCACTTATAATTTAATACTCTCCCTCAAGCTGGAGCATATGATAAAGTTCCAACTTGTTACAACTATGCCTAACTTAACCTCTTGGTCAAGAGATTGGCTAGCTAATCTTCAAGCGTAGGGTGTAACAATTTCTCCACTAACAACTTTCTCCCTTACAAAGTAACAATCCACTTCTATATGTTTAGTCCTCTCGTGAAACACTAGATTGGAAGAATGTGAATAGCTGCTTGATTATCACAAAACAACTTAAGGGGAGTTGAAATAGCTACTCCTATCTCCTGTAATACTTGTTTTAGCCACACCAACTCACAAGTAGTATGGGCCATGGCCTTGTATTCAACCTCTGCACTACTACTAGCTAAGTTCTAAAAGGCTAAAAGCAGAGGCGGTTGCGTCTCATACGGGCAAGGCATAAGCCTCAAGGTATCCATAAAATTAGGGTCTTATATGGATTGTCTTGTATGATATATTAGACATGGATTCATGGTTCAAAGTATCCACACACTCCAATATGTTGAAAGGGATGTATTGAGTATCAACACTTTGAATAATGCATACCTTTTTTTCAATTTTTTTAATTTTACAAGGTTATTTTTATATTATTTAATTATTAAAAAGTTGTTTAAAAATACTGTAAAAAAGGGGTATCGGTACCCCAAAGAGACATTACAATTTGGGTTAGAATCTTAGCAAAGTAGTTTAATCTTTTCCCTATTTTTTTCCTAGAACAAAACCATAGAAGTCAAACTTATCAAATTTAGGGATATGAACCAACATTGTTTTAAGAGCAAGGCATTCCTATTTCCTTTCTTGTACTAGTATGCATTAGTGAAGAAATAAATGGGCAAATGAATAATAACAAAGCATGAATAATAAAGCAAGCTGTTTTCTTACACATTTTATATGCAAGTTTTTTGTTATTTGAATGTTTATTCATTTTCTCATTACACTAATATATACAAAACAAGGTGTTTTTTGTCTTAAATTTATGTTTTCCTCTATGTAAACCTTCATATTCCACATTAGCATGCTGAAAATTTGAGCTAAGCCTCGGACACTATGAGGCCAAAGGCCCAAAGACATAAGCCTCAAACAACTCAAGGCCTAAGCCTTAATGGTGGGGTCTGATGCTATTGAGGCCAGGCCTTTTTTCCTAGCCTCGCCTCAAATCTTTTTAAAACAATGCTCCTAGCCACCACACTCTGCCTCTTACTCTTTTTTTTTTATCAATAACAGAATCGATTTATTAATGGACAATAACATTACAACAATCTAGGAAGAGGTAAGGAGGCTTAACTCTCCCGAAAAAGAGAAAAGAAAAGAAAATTACAATACAGCCCAAAACATTTGTTCCCTTCCCACCCCTTGTTTCGCCAATGTATCTGCAAAAGCATTTGCAGTCCTCTTCATCCATTGAAAGTGAACCTCCAACAATCTAGTTAGCCATTTAGCCTCCCTTCTATCATTTACATATTTCCACAATCCATTGTCCTTCTGAAACCAGCTTAAAACCAGCTTTGAGTCTCCTTACACAATTAGTCTATGAATACTCAGCTCCTGTCCTCCTTAAGCCTTCCATTAAGGCACATATCTCAGCTCTTACAGAGTCACCATTCCCAATGGGGTCTGAAAAAAAAGCAATCACCTCACCATTCTCACCTCTAAACACCCCACCAACACCCGAGGGCCCAGGATTACCTTCACTACTGCCATCAAAATTTAATTTTACACACCCTGGGCCTGTGGAGACCATAAGGGAGCAACTGAAGAGAAAGGTGCTGAATTTGCCACTCTGCCTCTTACTCTTCCGAATAATCAAATTCCCTGCCAAGAAAGTGCAATAACTAATTGTAGACTTTCTATCTGTGACTGATCCTGCCCAGTCAGCATCTGCATATACCTCTAAAGAGAGTTCTCCTCCTTTCTTATACAACCCTTGACCTGGAGAACAAACCTTTAAATAAAGCAGCATTCTAATGATACCTTCCCAATGGGTTGACCTCAGATTCAGCATAAACTAGCTTGACAGTCCAACATTGAAGGAGATATTTAGTTTTGTAATTGTGAGATAAATTAGTATCCCTACTAACCTCCAATACCTTCCAGGATCAGCTAGAAGCTCCCACTCACTATTAGACATCCTTACAATCGGACTTGTAGGGGCATCTACTAGTTTTGCCCCTAATAGACTTGTATCTTCTAACAAACCAAGCACATATTTCCTTCGTGAGAGAGAGATTCCCCAAGTTGACCTCGCTACTTCTATGCCCAAAAAATACTTCAAATGCCCCAAGTCCTTAGCTTGAAATCGGTTCCACAAAAACTGTTTCAACAATTTAGTACCTTGTTTATCACTTACAACAACAACAACAACAACAACAACAATAATAATAATAATAATAATGCCATCAACATAAACCGCCAAAACAATTCTCCCTGAAGCAGTATCCATACCAAGGTTCAAAATATCGATACCAGCCGATACATCGATAGGGGCGTATCAGCCTGCATCTTTGGTCACTTTTTTTTTATTTTTTTTCTTTGAAACTGGTTCAGAGGCATCAGTTTAAGGCCAGTTTACCCCCTGATACGATACATATCGGCCGATATGCCCCGATACATTGCAATTTTTTTATCCTTGATCCATACTAAACACAAGTGATTAACACTACATTGTTTCATCCTAAATTGTTGTGTGACACTACTAAATCTTCCAAACCAGTCTCTCGAAGATTGTTTCAATATAAATTGCTTTTCTTAATCTACAAACATTTACCTCCCCCCCTTGAGCAACATACCCAAGAAGTTGCTCCATATAAACTTCCTCTTCGAGGGCACTATGGAGGAAAGCATCACCCATTCAAAGTGAGCAGCCAGAGAAATAAGTGCGCGAACTCAAACCCATCTTAGTTATGGGTGAGAAGGTATCAATATAGTCAACTCTATAAATCTGTGCATACCCTTTTGCCAACAAATGTGCTTTAAACATATCTACACTTCAGTCAACTTGGTGTTTCAAGGTATAAAGTATAAACCCATCAACAACCAATTGCTTTCTTCCTAGGGAGAAGAGAAGTAAGGTCCCAAGTGTAGTTAGTTTAAAGAGCATGAAGCCTTCTACCCTTCTAGTGAGAGAAGAACATCATGAACCGACCTGGGAACAGCCATAGATGAAAGCAATGGCACAAACTTCTGATACGAGGGAGATAAATGAGCAAAGGAAATATAGCGAGAAATAGGTGTTCAGTGTAAGCACATTTACCTTTACGAAGGAGATAAAAGATGTCATGTCTGGTCATGTATGTGTATAATAAAGGACCAATCAACCTCTAAAACAAGTTCTTGTCATTGAGAAGCTCTCCTTCACCATTCAGTATTTAATGGTGAATATCCACTTACACCCAACTAGTGTCTTATTACTAGGATGGTCAACAAGTTCCTAGGTTTTGTTCTTAATGAATACTTCCATCTCTTGGTTCATAGCATGATGTAGGACCAGCTTAGTTCTAGTCCTTAGAGAATGTTGAATGGTCTTCTTGATCAGAGTTTTATGGATGTCAATGGCTTCTTGAAGGAATAAGAGAGAAAATTGGAAGAGAAAGAAGAGAGAAAATACCTGGAATCACTCATGGGTGCCTAGAATCACTCTAGGGCATGGGAATCACTCACCATAGCTAGCATAAGCTGAAGAAAACTCAATATGATTCATTGCCATTCTGTAAAACGACCATACATATTTATAGACTCTAAACTCATAATAATCCTAGGAGTCAAACTGTTAGACTCAATAATCCTAGTAGGACTCAAACTAAGTTGTCATATCCTATTTCAATTCAAAGAAGACTCAATAACTCTAATCCTACTTATGCAATGACTCTAAAATTTTTAAATATAAACAAATTATAACTAGACAATTTAAACCCTACCATTGGACCCCACAGAAAATTCCAAAATGACAAAAATACCCTACTGTCCAAAAATACAGAAATACATAAAATATGATAAAATTCCATTTTTGACTCTTCAGCTCCTGCATCATAGCATCTTTGAACTTAGGATTAGGCATTGCCTTTGAAACAATAGTGGGAAAAGGAACATAAGAAGAAAAAGAAGAAAAAACAATCATGAAAAGAGGGAGACATGACTCATAGAAATATAATCAAATAATGGATAAAGAGTAGTATAAGAGAGCCGAGTTTGGTCTATTTGATATTTACCTTTACATGAGACAATAGAAGATCAAGGTTAGTATAGAAGAGAGGAGAACCAAGTTTGGGTTAATTGATCTTTACCCTTACATAAGACAATAGAAGATCAAGTATAGAAGAGAACTAAGTCTAAACAACAACAATATTACTAGAAGCAAAAGGAACTAAGCCAGAAGAGGAATCAAACTGGCATGGTGATTCTTTTTCCTTCTCCAATTGTAGATCTGCAACTCCTTTGGAATATCATCATGAGCACCAACCTCATCAGAAGAAGAATTGGGAACAGAAACAGACAAATCTGAAACAAGCATAGGAAGAGGAAATAAAGGGTACCTCTCTTCACTAGAACTCTCACCATAAAGAGAGAACTGAAGAGAAAAGAAAGGAGTGGAATCAAAACAAGTGGCATTCCTTGTAACAAATTGCTTTGCAGATACAGTCAAAACAACAATAGCCTTTTGAGAAAGGGAATAACCAAGAAAACACCCTAGACAAACTAAGGATCAAACATAGATCCAGTGATTTAAAAGGTGAGCCTGGGTGCATGGGCAAGGTACATTTCAAGGTCTGCACCTCACCTAGGACCAAGCATAGCCTCTTTGGAAAAGCACATGCCTAATGCGCCTAGGTATGCACCTGGTGCCACTTGCACCTCAACTCAGGTGTTTAGTTAAATTTTGCACTTCTTTGTGCTTTTTGAAGCACAGTGGCGAGGCTGGGGGAGCCCCCAGACCCCTGAGAACCCCCTTTATGCTAATGTTATTCATTCATTCTTCTTAATACGAGACATTTTTTAAAAGATAATTAAATTATAAAACCATTTTTGGTAGGGATTAAGAATTTAAGACCTTAACATGGACTTTCCTTTGGGATTGCCTCAAGGGACTTGGTACAAAGGCGGCTCATAAAATTAGGAATGAAAATTATATTGGGAAAGAAAGAAATTGAAAGTTTGAAATGCTTGAATTGTTGAGTGCATGAATATGTTGCACATGCTTTGGGTTTTTTTATGGATAACAGCAACAATTATTTTACAAAAACAAACAAGAAGATGCAAGAAATCAGTCATCCCAGAAGTTGAGATAACTGATACCCAAAGGAAACTATGCTCAAATTATCACCCCTTTCCAGGATTACATCAAACTACAAACCCATCCCCCAGAACAGTTTTTCTCTCTCAACCCCTTGTTTTGCTAAACCATCTGCCAATCCATTTGCAGATATGTACACCCATTGGACTGCTGCTACCCTGTTTCTTTTAAGCTCATCGGTTTCTCTTTAGATGTGTCCATACTGCCAACGACACTTCCTTTCATTCTGACCCAACCCAACACAACTTTGGAGTCCCCTTCAACAATGATACTGGTGTAGTTATTCATCTTTGCCAGATTTAAACCCTGTAGAACTGCAAGAAGCTCTAATCTAACTGCATTTCCATGGCTTTTAGGACCTAAGTATAAGCCAAAAATACTGCTCTCTTCATTTCTAAAAACTCCTCCAACGCCAGAAGGTCCAGGATTGCCTTTGTTACGACAGTCAAACCTAACCTTTATTGACAGATGTCAAGGCAGAACCCACAGAAGCTGAAAAGTCACTCTACTAACAGGGAAGCTTGCTATTAACCACCAATTTTTAATGATATCATCAGTAGTAAAGAGGCTGAAAACGCTTGTTAATTTCACCTAAAGTGTGACTCTCACCATAAAGAGATCAATGAGGAAGAAACAAGTAAATGGAACAATTGAATTAGTCTTCCATTTTTTCCTAACAAACAGTCATCCTAGATGCCAAAGTATTTTGCCCCTTGTGCAACAATTGAAGAAAGTAGTGCTAAAAATAGAAAGTCTTGTGGAGGAGTCCACCTGTACCCAAATAGATCAAAAAACTGTTCCCAAATGCCAGTCACAAACGAACAAGAAACAAGTAAATGGAAAGATTATTTTTATGAGTAAATAAAAAATCTTATTAAAGAAAAAAAAAATGATTACAGTTTTAAGGGTGGCAAATCATCAGCCAGATACAAGAACCAACTGAGATCAATGAGATATTTCCACATTACATATTTGAAAACCCAGGACCCCCCCCCCAACCTATTTCCCAAGTCCTCCTTATCTTGCCTGAAGTCTGGGAGAATCAGCACCCAATCTGCCACTGGTCTGCTAGCAGCAGCAACCATCTTGTCCATACTGCAGGCTTTCTCTTCAAAAACTCTTCTGTTCCTCTCCTTCCATATGTTCCAGCATACTGCAAATGGAATACAGCTACATATCACCTTCACCTTCTTGCTTCCACTCAGCCTGGGCCAAGAAGAGAATATCTCTGCCAAGTTGGGTGAAAACCAGAGACCCCGAACATAGATGAGAACACTTTCCATAAGAAACCTGAAAACTTGCAGGTTATAAAAAAGTAATTAGCATTTTCCACCTGCTCCTCACAAAGACACCACCTACTAGCCATATGGAATCCTCTGGATTTCAAATGATCAACTATCAATATGCTATCCATTGCTACTAGCATTGGATTTTAAATGGAAAGAATTTTCCCCACTAGCATTGCAAAGAAGGCAGGCATTGGGGGAGAAGCATCAATTTGGCCTCTTCTTTTGAAGAGTTTCAGAAGAACTAATTTTAGAATGATAAACCTCCCAGCGAAAAGCCCCCACTTTGGGCTGGACCAGCGCACTCCAAATTTCTTTCGTCGAAAACCTAGGGTCAGGGTCAATGGAGAGGAGAGAATCAAAAAAGGAAGAGCAAGACAAAAGTCCAGAGGAACAAGGTGGCCATACTCTATAGTCAGGCTTTTGAGGATCCAACAAAACTTTCTCAACCAACTCCACAAGATGAATGCTCAAAGGTATTTCCACTTCACTCAAGTCTCATCTAAACCCAAAGTTCCAAGAGACTTAGAGAAAGCAAAAGAAGAAGGGGAAACAAAGTGAAAAATGGTTTTGTTTTTAAACAAAGAAAGAGTAAACAACGAGAGAAAATTTTCTTTTAAACCAACATCCCCACCACCAACACGTATACTACCTATCCTTCATTTTGTACCCAGAGCAAGGTTCAAATCTTATGAAAGATAGGAAGCAAGGTAGCAAATCTGAAATTGGTTTCCAAAGGAGTTGATGGTGTAGCCCTCGCAATTAGCCCCACACCCTAGCCACTCTCATTCAGCCCATGAATGCTCTGAATAACTTGCTTCCATAACCTCTCTTCTTCCAAGGGAAACCTCCATAACCATTTGCCCAATAAAGCCTTATTCTTCAGCATTAAATTCCCAATGCCTAGACACCATTCTTTCTAGCTTTTACACACAACCGCCCAATTCACTAAGTGATCTTTTTTTATGAATCACCATGCAACAGGATGTTTTTATAGTAATAGATTGGAAGTTTTTTATAGCGCCTTTGCTGCCACCACTGGAGTTTTAAAGCCAGATAGGCAATAGATTGGAAGTTTTTTATAGTAAAATAAAAACTTAATTAAAGTTAAAAATAAAAGGAGAATACAACAGGATGGTGATAAAGAATCACCTGAGAGAAAGAAACACCATAACAACCCTTCCACCGTGGACTACACAAAAACCCCCTTCTCATACACCCATCAATTAGAAGAGTGTATGGAGAGATACATTTCTGATTGATCAGAAAACTTTTAGCCTAGTTGGTAGAGGGTTTGGAGAGTCAAAATCTGGTTGTACATTGCCAAGAAGTGAAGCTGTTGCTTTTTGCCCAAAACCCTAGCCGACTAGAGAGATTTGCAGTTACAGGTTAAAAAGAAGGATTGGGTGTTATTGATCAAAAAAAAAAGAAGGATTGGGTGTGGCAATCAGGGCTTGGGGGGTTCCTTTGATCTCTAGAAGTAGGCAGTTGAGGTTGGAAGAAGTTTGGAGAGCTCTGGTAAGAAAGGTTGCTTCTTCTCCCTTTCTTCCAGGCAACTAGGTGCAGTGAAACCCCACATTTTGATCCTTTGGGTATTTGACTAACCTCAGTTAAGTCCATAAAGACTTGAAAGCTTTTTTTTTAATTTCGTTTGGTCAATTGAGCAATCTAGAAGTGAGATGAAGTAGATTCCAATATCCAAGGTTGGTCCAACGAATTCCTTTTTAACTGATGTAACTACAACTAAACTGGATGGAACAAATTACCTAGTCTGGGCACATTTTATACGGATTTATGTTTGCAGTAGAGGTAAGTTGAGGTATCTCATAAGCATAGATGTCAAGGCGTCGCCTAGGTGACTAGGTGCCCTTGGCTGGGCGCCTCTCCCAAACACCTTGACTAACTAGGCACCCTTCTAGGCGACAAGGCGCTAGCCTAGGCAACTAAGTGCCCACCTAGGCAACAAAAATGACAAGGCAGGCGCCTTTTATAATATCATTTATATTGTTGTATCTTATTAATGTATGTGTTAATACATTTTGTTATATATAGCATATATATCAATTATACTTTGTTTTAATGTTTTACTATTGAAATTTAAAAGATCAAAGGGTTTTGAGAAGAGAAAAAGAAAAAAAGAAAAGAAAGAGGAAAGAAAGAATAGAATAATAAAGTTATTTTTTCTATTCTCTCTCTCTAATTAAATAAAACTGAAACTTCATCCTTGTTTTTTTCTATTTTACTTTTCATCTTGAATATTTATCATATAAAGTTGATAACCATCTTTAGCTGCAAATTAATATGAATTTTCTCTATTAAATACTTATTACAGTAGTATTATTTTTGATAATTATGAAATTAATATATGTAAAAGATTTGTATCTTTTAGATGTGATGATTTGCCACATTTTTAGAGGAACTTTAATGTTCTTAATAAAGAGAATTGCTATTTTTTCAATTAACATACATGCTGAATGGTATATAAAACTAGGAAACTAGCCAAAAGTCAGATTTTTATATTATAAAATTTTTATCGCCTAGGCGATTAGGCACCCCAGTGTCGCCCAGAATCACCTAGATGCCTTGAAAACTATGCTCACAAGCAATAAGGAAAAACCTGCAGAGACTGATCCTATGTATGAAAAATGGATACAGGAGAACTACAGACTGATTGGATGGTTAGGTGGCCTTTCATAACACCTTTCGGACCTCTGAAGTCGCCAGAGGTGTTTGGAAGTGTATCTGAATTTGGGTCTGAAAATCATTTTCAGATCAGAAATAACAAGACATGGGCCAGGTGTTGAACGCGTTCAGATGCATTTCAGACCTGGCCGCAGCGAGTTTCTTCCTCTTCTTCTCTCGCCGCTGCAACCGAATAGTCTAATTTAGGGGTAAAATAGTAAAATTAGTGAATTTTATATGCTGAAGGTTTGATCCAACACAAACAACCTTCTTTATTCAGAGCCTCTAAAAAGTCAAAAAACAAAAATGTCTCTTTCAGATTTCAGACCCCTTTAATATCTTTTTAACTTTTCAGATTTCAAACTTATCAAACGCCACCTTAGTCAATTCTATGCAACCTCACATAAGTTAGCATTACCACTAGAGAACTTCAGCCAAGGAGATTTGGGACAGTGTTACAAAATCATATTCTCAGAAGCTAAATGTTGCAAGAGCCTATAAGTTAAAGAATGATGTCAACAATCCAAGACAAGGGGAGAAGAGTGTGGCAGTTTACTATTCCGTGTTAAAGTCTTTATGGCAGGAGATTGATGTTATGGAGATGGTTGTGGGAGAGCACCAAGGATGCAGAGACATTTAGGAAACTGGTAGAAAGAAACAGGGTGTTCAAGTTTTACAGGACTCAACCCTAAGTTTGACATTACTAGGCAAAATATTTTGGCCAGAGATGAAGTCCCCCTTGCCCAAGGATATTCTATGGTTAACAGTGAAGAAAGTAGGCAGCAAGTACAATTACAAGGACCACCCTTAGAGTATTTTGCACATGTTGGGATAAAGTTGAAAGGGCCGAATGAGAAGAAAGAAGTGATATGTGAATATTGCAAGAAACTAAAATATACTAAGGACACTTGTTGGAACCCTTCATCCAGATCTTCCCCTGAAAGGTTTTGGAATATCAATAGCAACAATCTTAAGAAGAATGGTCAAACAGGGAAGTCTAAGATGCAAATGTTCCTATAGTACCTGAAGGCGGAAATAGAGAAAGTGAAGAGAAATCTACTATGGAGCAGCTAGCAATAATAAAGGCAGAATTTGAAAGGTACAAGAGGTTAATTAATCATTTGGAGACCACTGTTGCAGCATCCAATGCCTCGGGCAACACCTCTTCATTTGCATTTGCCCACTCAAGTACTCATGTTTCTGCAAATCATGCTACCATTTCAGGTAACCATAAAATCCCTTGGTGTATCGACTCTGGTGCATCAAACAATGATTTAATAGATGTGCCTAAGGCACACCTAAGCACATAGGCGAGGTGCATATTAGGGTATGCACCTGGCCCAGGTCCTAGGTGCACCCCTTTCAAAGGGCACATGCCTAGTGTGCCTAGGCGTGCACCTGATACGCCTTGCGCCTCAACCCAGGCGTGCTCCGAGAACCCCCTATTTGCTAATGTTGTTCATTCATTCATTCCAATAAAATATCTTCTTGAAAGGCAAATAAATTTATAAAATTATTATTTTTTGTGTGAAATAAGAATTTAAGACCCTAACATGGACGTGTTCGAACTTTGCCTCGAGGGGCGTGGTACAAAGGCAGCTCATAGAATCAAGAATGCAATATGTTTTACATCACATTAGCTACTTGAAGTAATACAACTGAGGAAAAAAAGAGATTGTGGGTTTTACATGCTTAAAAATTCTTTATATGTCTACTTTAATTTTTAAATTTTCATTTGAATGCACTTTACATGTTATGTTTATATATTTCAATTTTAGATAATAGGTTTTTTAAAACATTTATTTTAAAATTTAAGTTTATATTTATATTTATATTTATTATTATTATTATTATTATTATTATTATGTTTAATGTTTTTCGAATTTTCTGACATTTTTTATTTTTTTAGCATTATTTTGTATTTTTGGGCCTTGCTTTGAAACGGCACATGCCTCGCCTTTCACCTTTCACCTTAGGTGCAAATTGGCCCTTGCACTTTTTTTGTGCCTCGTGCTTTTAAAACACTTGCATCAAACCATATGACCAACATACCTAACCTCTTGTTTTTTTTTTTTTCGGAAAAAGGTGAAGTAATTTATTCAGCACATAAAATGAGAGTTACATCATAACCCAGACCATACAAGCTGACTGGGCATAATTCAAATTACAAACTCACCCAGGACTGAGAGCAAAACAAAAGAGACATGTTCAACTGTTTAAATCCCTCCTTCACCGACACCTAGGATAATAACTTGCCCACAGCTCTCTACACTACTTCATCCGGACTCTTAAGTTTACCACAGAAAACTCTATTATTTCTTCCAAACCAAATGGACCAAAGCACTGCTGCCAGAATGGTACTCTAAACAAGCTTTCCTTTCTTGTTAAGGCCCTTAATTCTCCAACAATTCAGTATCTCCTTTACTAATCTTCACATAACCCAACTAATCTCCAAAGCCTTTAGGAAATGTCCCCAGACCAAAGAAGAAATTGGGCAGTGGATACACAAATGCTCTGTAGATTCTGCAAGAATTCCACACAAACCCCTTTTGTTCATATCAACTCCTCTCTAGTAGAGAGAAAATATCCCTTGCTGATGGGTCTCTTGCTCCCATCTCTGGCAAAGGAGATATCAAAGCCTTTGACACCCTCGTTTTATCCTTTGTACTTCATGTCCCTAAGCTAAATACCAACCTCTTATCTATTAGTAGCTTGACTAAATCCATGAACTACAGCATAACTTTCCTACTCATTGTGCTTTCCAAGACCTAAAATCTCAAAGGATGATTGGGAATGGCGATGAGACGAATGGAATATACTTGTTGGATACACCTGATAGAAGTCTTGGACAACCTAAGGGAGTAGCTTTGGTGTTTGTTTTATCAAAGTCGATTGATAAAGTCATGTTATGTCATTTGTGTTTTCGTCATTTACCTTTTTATGCTTTGAGTCATTTGTTTCCCGACATGTTTATGGGAATATCTCTGTCAAGTCTTCATTGTGAGTCATGTGAACTTGCAAAAAATTGTACATAATCTTATTCAATGAGTAATAAAAGATCAATTTCTCCTTTCCATATTGTGTAATTTGATGTGTAGGGGCATATTATTTACCTACAATGGAGGGTTAATCAAATGTTTTATCCTTTTTATTGATGATTTTTCTCCCTATACATGGATTTACCCTATGACATCCGAGAATGAAGTACCAACCATTGTGCAAAAATTCATGAATATATTCTTACCCAATTTAACACTCGGATCAAAATATTCCAAACTAATAATGCCAAAGAATATTTTGAGAAGAACCTTTCATCCTATTTTGATACTTTCGGGTTATTCATCAGAGTTCTTGTTCCTACACTCCACAATAGACTAGAGTGGTGGAAATGAAGAATCGTCATGTGGTTGAGGTTGCTAGAAGCCTCCTCTTTGCATCTAATGTTCCTAGTAAGTTTTGGGGTAATGTTGTTCTTACTACTACATACTTGATTAACCGTATGTCATCCCAAGTTTTGGATTTCAAAACCCCGTTAGCCTTCTTTTTCCAAATGAGGACCTCTTCTCTCTTCCTCTCCGAGTTGTTGGGTGCACCTGCTATGTGCATGTTACAGTCATCAGAAACACAAATTTGAGCCTAAAGCACACAAGGATTTTTTTAAGTAAAAACGTGTATCATGGGTAGTTCCCTAGGTTCCATAATCAACATATTTCCTTGACAAATATCCATAATTTTCATAAGTATAAACTTCATGTTTAAGTATAGAAAATCAACATCTTCCAACATATTCATGAGAAGAAAAAGAAGAAAGAAAAGAAAATTAAAAAATATAAATATAGGGGCTAAACCCCTATTTCTGTTATAGGAAAAGAAGAAAAGAAAAGGTGGAAGAAGAAGAAAAAGAAGAAGAAGAAGAAGAAGAAGAAGAAGAAGAAGAAGAAGAAGAAAAAATTAGTATATACACACAGAATTAGTAAATTAAAAGAAGAAAATGTGTTGATTGGACAACATTTTATGTTCTTCCTTACTTATTGGTTCAGATTTTGAAGTCTTTGAGGGTTCAATACAGCATTTAACAATGTTTGTGTTGATTAAATCCTAACAAATAAGAAAATAATAAAAAGAAATTAGTACGTAAACACACAAAATGAATAGTTTAGTTTAAAAATGTCTATTTTATAATTATAAAATCAAAAAATTAAGAATATAAAAAAGTTTTATATAACACGCTATAGAAAACTGCTTGGTGATTAGGTGAGGCGAGCTTTCATGGGCACCTTGTCACCTAGGCGTCACCTTGACAACTATGCCTAGGATATGCCTCTACACAGAAGGGATATTGTTGTTTTGATCCAGTACATTGCACCCGCTTTGTTTCTAGGGTGTCACATTTGTTGAGTCTATTCCTTTCTTTGGTACTATTCTTAAAGGATTCTGAGAAGTTATTTGTTATATCCCTGATTATTACTCTTCCAATTCCTATTGAGTCTTCTGTCCAGTCATCTACTTCTGTTGCACCTCCTCTCATTGTGTCTACTCCACATGTTCCAGCTCCCCCTCATCCTCCAACTCATCCTCCCACGTTTTTTTCACATCCTATTGTCCAAAGGTGGTACCAAAGACAAAGACTCAAGTATAAGCAAGTTGTTTCCACTCCTTCAACAGAGCCTCTTACACCTCCCATCAGCCATCACTACTAAGGTCATAGGTCAGCCTTCCTCTAACCCTTATAATACCTTCCCAAACCTTGACCTTCCTATTGCCCTTCACGAAGGCAAACGGAAGTGTACCGCTAATTCCATCTCCAAACACTTGTCCTAAAACCTTCTTTCTCCAACCTATTATTCCTTTATTGCCTCTATTTCTACACATGTGATTCCTAGATCCATACCAGAAGCCTTATCCAAATCAGAATGGAGAGATGCTATGATGATCGAGCTAGATGTTTTGCATAAGAAACATAACTATGATATCATGGACTTACCTAAGGAGAAGAACCAGCTGATTGTAAATGGATGTTCACACTCAAGTATCATTCTAATGGTACTATTCAAAAGTTTAAGGCTCGGTTGGTTGCTAAATGCTACACTCAGATGTATGGTATTGATAAACTGGAGACTTTTGCTCCTATGGCTAAAATGACTTAAGTTCAGGTTTTGTTATCTCTAGCTATTACTTTTGATTGGTCACTTCACCAATTTGATGTTAAAAATGCCTTCTTGAATGGAGACCTACACGAAGAAATCTATGTCTTTACCTCTAGGGGTGTATGGGAAGAAAATGCAAGGGAAGGTGTGTAAATTGAAGAAGTCCCTTTATGGTCTCAAATAGTCACCTAGGGCTTAGTTTAAGAGATTCCGAGCTACCCTTGTTTCTTTTAGATACACACAGACTCAATCTGATCATACTTTATTTGTTAATAAGAGGAGCAAGTCCTTGGTGACTTTTTCGATTGTTTATGTTGATGACATTGTGCTTACTTGTAATGAAAGCCAAGAAGTGGTTAAACTCAAACGGTTCCTTAACACTAAGTTTGAGATCAAAGACTTGGGGGATCGCAAATATTTCTTGGGAATTGAAGTTGCCAGATCTAAGGATAGTAGCTTCATTTCTCAATGCAAGTACATCCTTGATCTACTTGCAGAAACTGGCAAACTTGGTGATAAACCGGTCTCCACCCCTATACACTTAAATCACTAGCTTTTTGCCACTAATGGTGAACTATTTTCCGATAGGTGAGTGTTCCTAAGACTGCTTGGGATGTTATATCTTTGCATTGACTTGGCCAAATATTTCGTATGCAGTGACTATCATTAACCAGCTTATGCATTCACCTAGAGATACACACTTAGAAGCTACAAAAAGGGTTTAGTGTTACTTGAAAGGCACTCCAAGGAAAGGTATTCTTCTTGCCAAGCATGGACATATGAACTTGGAAGCATACACTACTACTGATTGGGCAAGATGTATTGATTATAGGAGACCCACCTCAAGATATTGTACTTTGTTGAAAAAAAACATTGTCTCATGGAGTAAGAAGCAGTTTATAGTAGCAAGATCTTCAGCTAAGGCAAGGTATAGGGCAACGGCACATGGAATTTCAGAATTATTGTGGCTTAGACCACTTTTTGGAGAGTTGAGTATCGACTTTGAGAAGCCAATGAGAGTTATATTGTGACAACCAAGCAACTATCAACATCGCACATAATCCCATCCAGCATGATAGAACCAAGCACATAGAGATTGATAGACATTTTATACAGGAGAGAGTTGCTTCAGGGAAAGTTTGCTTGTCGTTCATTGCTTCAGAAGAGCAGTTGGCTAATGTCTTGACCAAAGGTGTTCCAAAAGGAAAACTGATACACTATATAAGCAAGTTGGGTATGATTGATATCTATGCTCAACTTGAGGGGGAGTGTAAAGAGACAAGGCCGAATGGACCCTAATGCTTAACACGTCTTTGGTGAGTTGTTAACTTTGCTTAAGTTATTGATGAGCTGGTCACCCACTTAAGGGCAGACTTGTAATTAATCCTAATTAAATTAGATTAATAAAAGATTAGTGAGAGAGGAGAGAACCTCATCGAACTCACTTCTCCTTTCTCTTCTTCTCAATCTTCTTCTTTTCTACTATATTCCTCTTTTCTTCCTTCCTCTTTATTGCTGTAATCAGAAATTAATATTAGGTTTAGAGAACTTAACTTCTCTTAAGTTATTGATGAGCTGGCCGCCCGCTTAAAGGCAGACTTGTAATTAATCCTAATTAAGTTAGATTAATAAAAGATTAGTGAGAGAGGAGAGAACATCATTGAACTCTCTTCTCCTTTCTTTTCTTCTCAATCTTCTTCTTTTCTACTGTATTCCTTTTTTCTTCCTCTTTATTGCTCTAATCAGAAATTAATATCAGATTTAGAGGACAGAATCACATCTACAACCACCTCCAAAGTTTCATCAGTAATGCTTTCGATATCACTAGAAGTCAAGAAGTGCTCTCCATTCTTTTTTATTATCCCAAGCCAAAAAGCCCTTCCTAGTGAACTCCTCCCCACCCAAGAAGAACAAACCCAACATTTTGCCAACTTGACCTCACTGAGTCACTCCCAACCAATTTTTCCAGATCAAACCTTTACTCCACCATGTTAGCATTAATAGACATTGTTGAAGCATCTTCTCCCATCTCCATTGTACCTCCTTCAACTTCAATGCCACCCCCATTGTCCTTGGTCGAACCTAACTCCACCACTTCTAAAATTGGAAGCTTAGCTAACGTAGATCTAATCAAAGTAATTCTCCCTCCCAAGAAAATGTAATTTGCCTTCCATTTCACAATTTTTTCTCAAACTTCTCAACATTTGGATCCCAAGTAATTCTCCCTCCCTAAATACTTTAAAGGCCACCCAACATTCCGCAACCTAATATAGAGGCAAAATTCTCTAATCCCCCCCCCCATCTCTTGTCAAAGTTGATTCTCAAATTGGACATTTTCTTAAATAGTTTAATTAGAAGCTGCACATTCCTAGCTCCTACCTCCCATAAGCCCTCACAAATGAGCATGATGTCATTAGCAAATTGCAAGTGGTTTACAATGGCCCAATTCCTTCCAATCCTCCAACCCCTAACTAGACCACTATCATTTGCTCTAGTAATTAGGCAACTAGAAGCATTTTCCATTTAAGGTGAACAAAAAGGGGGGAAAGGGGGCCCCCTGTCTTAGACAGTTAGACACCTCTTAGCTTCAGAGTAATCTCTAGCCACCCCATTTACCAGGATTGAATAATTCACAGATTTCAAGCACATCATCATCCAAAGTCTCCATCGATCACCAAAACCACATAATTAAACATTTCTTCTAGGAATGACCATGCCACATGATTGCATGCCTTCTCAACGTCCAATTTGCACACCCATCACTTTTCCCAATTCTCTTCAAATCCTTCAAACATTTGTTTACCATTAAACATTGATCAATAATTCGTCTACCAGTCAAGAAAGTCCATTGATTCTGACAGGTAATGGATGCCAGGCCTTCTTTGAGCCTAAGGGAAAGCACCTTGGCTATAATCTTATAAGGGCTTCCAATAAGCCCAATTGGCCTAAAGTCCTTTGAGTGAATAACTTCAACCATTTAGGGACTAAAGTGATGAAAGTAGCATCCAGACCATTATTAATTCGGCCTCTATTAAAGAATTCATTAACATTTCTAGAAGCTCAACTTTCACCTTTGTGTTGGAGAATCCCAAAACACACAAGCCTTACAAACAAGCCCAAAACAAAGCCTCCCTATTAACTCCTTGCTTATCTAAAGCATCAACCATTCCATTCGCTAACCTTCTTACCCATTTAAATTGCACCCTAAGCTCCCTTGCTAAGTTTACAATCTCTCTTAGAGGCTGTCTAAGTAACCATACTCCCAGGTTTCAAGATCGCATCCACCCTATTACCAACTTGGAGTCTCGTTCCACCTTTAAGTGTTGCATTCCCCATTGTTTCGCCAATCTCAGGCTTGGAGTAAGGCCATGACTTCTACCCTTGAGAATCTCCCACCCCAATCAGACCCAAGTAAAGGGCCAAAACTCTTCCTTCCTCATTTCTAAAGACACCCCCAACTCCTGACGTACCTGGATTACCTAAGGAGCTGCCATCAAAGTTTAATTCCACCCTGAACTGAGGCGGTAGTAACAAACTCTCTTGAACTACAGGGGAGTAAGGAGAGGATACAGCTATAGAACTCCAGTTTATAATTAAATCTGCTGAGGAGAAATCCTTGAAAAGTTGTTGCACTTTCAGCTAATGCAGAATCTGGATGGTAATTCCCTCAACAAGTACTTCCTTGGATTTTTCTTGCCCTTGGAAAATCCTATTGTTTCTCTCCTCCCAAATCGACCAAAAGACAGCTGCTATTGTTATTCTCCACATTACCCTACCTCTTTTTTTCGGTTGTTGGGAGAAGAAAGAGTCAAAAAGGTTCAGCACACATGAGGGGGGATTCCACCTACAACTAAAATAGAAGAGAACCAATCCCACAAGTAAGAACCAAAAGGACAAGAAATCAAAATACGAGTCACCATCTCACCATTTCTTAAGCAAAGGCAACAGACATGTGGGGGACAGCTGCTCTTGTTATTCTCCACATTACCCTACCTCTTTTTTTTCGGTTGCTGGAAGAACCTAGAGTCAAAAAGGTTCAACACACACGAGGGGGGATTCCACCCACAACTAAAAACAGAAGAGAACCAATCCCACAAGTAAGAAGCAAAAGGACAAGAAATCAAAATATGAGTCACCATCTCACCATCTTAAGCAAAGGCAACAGACATGTGGGGAAGGGGGGGGGCATGGTACCTTAGATATATCAATAGAAAAGACCGTTCTTTTAATCTCTTCCAACTCAGGATTTTCTAAGCCTTCCACTTGTGATTGATTTAGTCTTTCCCAACCCAAATGCTCTAATATCCATTATCCATCTATTAGGGGGCCATGGCAGAAAATATATTTAAAATGATTCATCAGTTGGGAGAATCCACCAATGTACAAAAATCTTGTTTTTACAACAATCGATTGGAGGAGAGTTTTCTGACACTGCTTTAGCCATCAATGGAACCCAAGCAAGGTTCTAGCAGGCAGAAGGTAAAACTTTTTTGGCTACAAGAGGATCCTCCAAATGGGTCATCTTCATCGAAAAGGAGCCCCAAGGTTTGTAGGATCTCAGTTGCACATCAAATTCATTTCCTTTTCCTTCGTTTTTCTAGTCCCCGTCCCAAATCTCATCTTCACTGTTATTACAATCCATCCAATCTTCGACAAAGTCGCCTTCTACCTCACCTGCATCTTCCTTGTTTCTATCATATCATAGAGTTGGGTTTCTTGATTGTGTTTTGCCTATCCAATGGGATTTCCCTCCATTATAAGCTGCTGATTGCTATCGTAGCAGATTTACTTGACGCCTAGTTGTAACTTGTAAGCATAGCTCGAAGGGGATGATGATCCACTCAAGTTTTGGTGTATCACATCATCGTGATGCAGAGCCACATGATTCTTTTTTTTTTTTTGATAAATGATGATAATTTTATTATATCAAGTGGATTTGAGATTGAAAGCTCATACATCCCTCAGAGAGACACGAGTTGCAGCCTCCCCAACAAGATACAAGGAAAATAAAAAGCAAAACAGATCATGTTTAAGCCCAGAAAAGGTCTTCCATGTTTGCCCCTTGCTTGGTTTGGCTAACACATCCACCAAAGCAATTGCAGATCTCCCCATCCACTGTATAGAAGTAGACATATTCCTTATCAACCATTTGAACCGAACACAGAAGGATAACCTCACCCATCTGATTCCTCAATACCCCCCCACCCCCTCCCCAAATCCAGATGGACATGGATTGCCCAAGCTGCTTCCATCAAAATTCAGCTTCACAGAACCTGCAGATGGGGGAAGCCACCTCACAACTGCCCTGATCTAGGAAGAGGAGCTACTTGTTACTGATAACCAGTTTCTCCAAAGATCACTAAAGGAGAATTGCTGAAAGGGCTCTGTGGTTTTTAGCCAGTGTACTGTCCTATTCAGAACACAGTCCTTCAACAATAGGCAACTCCTCTTCTTTTCTTGGAAAACTCTGGTGTTTCTTTCCTCCCATAGTCTATAACAAAGCTGCCCAGGCACATCTCCACATTATTCTCCATCTTTTTTGGGGCCAAAAGAAGGTAGAGTGGTCAAAAATCATGCATACATCACCTGGTAGATTCCAACTACACCCAAACAACGAAAGGAGCCATACCCATAACTCCTCCAGAAGTGGACATGGTCACATGATTCTTAAAGCTCTCACATGACTGCTTAGACCAAGGCTTGGATGGACCGGCCTTGTTCATTTGCCAACAGACCCACCTTTGAATTCAAAAACAACAATGGAGTTGCTTCTATATTATCAACCCCCTACAAAGGAGCTTTACCTTTCTTCCTTAAGATTTCCAAAAAGGTGAAACCTTCCATCGTTGGTTCCTTGTTGGGCCAAACTTTCCCATGAGGCTCTATCATTGCCTTCATCATCTTCTTCTTCCTCACACAACTGAAGTTCCTCCAATGGAAACCAACCTTGCCAAGCATCTCCGGCTTGTCTCCCACCACCCAGATCAACACTCACCCCAGGTTAGAGAAACATAACCTTTTTTCATCAATTTTCACATGTCCACCCACCACAAAGTTCACCAACTCTTTTAAACATCTCTGTTGTCAAAAAATTAAACAATAATCCAAAGATTATGACCTCAATCAGATATATCAAAAACTTCCTTTGCACAGCGTTAGACACCAGACTCCATTTGGAAATCATAATTGTTCTCTTTCAGAGATAGAATTTTGGCATCCACCTTCAAGTCTGAGATGCAATCAAAGTGATTTAAAACTTGAGAAGTTTTCAACCCAACTCTCCCATCCACCTACAAACTTTGTTTCTAACTCCTCTATTATTCCCCAATCAGCAGCTACCCCCTATTTTGACGAGAACATGAGTGCCTATTTCCATTTCTCTTCAACGCCATCCACCTCCACCAAGGGTTGTACCCTTGTAACAAAAATAGGGTTCCAATTCTTAAGTTCCAAGGGGCTCTCCTCATCTTTCTCAACCAACTTCTACTATTCCTTTTGTACTACCATTTCCTCTCTCTTGCCTTTGTCTTTAACTTATTAACCCACCTCTCCTTAACTCTAACCAACCACTCAATCTTCTCCCTTGAGGAATACATATCATTTGTCGTCATTGGTCTCCAAAAAACTCCTTGCAACAAATATTTCTTCCTTTGGCATTTTCTTTCCTTTCCAGTTTCCACTCAAATTTTTTTCTTGAAGCTCTTTTAGAATCCTTCCAAAGTACTCTCCAGCTGACATAGGTTGCATAATTGACAAATTCCTTAAACCATTTCATCAAGCTCAAGTCTAGGTAAATTATTGCCTTCCCTACTTCCCTTATCTTCAACCAATGCTGATAAAGTCTCGTAACTTCCTCTAACACAAACGTCTTGGATTTGACCACACACATCTTCTTCCAGTCTTCTTCAATTGTCACCCACTTCTCCATCACTGTCCCCATGTCGAGAAGAAAGTTATATTAATATTGAGATTGCTATTTCTAAATTTTCTTATTCCAATCATCAATGTTTAATATGCTATGTTTGATTTTATGTTTGCATTTTCACTTTGAATATGTTTTGTGCTATGTTTACGTATTTTAATTTGAGCTAACAGACTTTTTAAAACATTTAGTAAAAATTTAAAGTTTGCATTATCTTAATTAATACTATGTTTCATATTTTCTTGATTTATTTTGAATGGTTTACATTTGTGCAATTTTTTGATTTTTTTATGAATTTTGAACCTTGCATTGAAAAGGCACGTGCCTCGCCTAGCGCCTTGTGCCTAAGGCACAAAAATCCAAAAGCCCTTTGCGCTTTTCTGCATCTTGTGCTTTTAAAACATTGTGTAGGTCAAGGGAACTACAACATGAATCAAACAAACACACCCATATACATAGAAAAGAAGGAAGAACAAGGGTACATTACTATAAAGGACTTGATGAAGTGACTTATAGACAAGAACCTTGGAAAGCATCTTATTTTATCAAATAAGCAATTTTTTCCACCACATCTCCCCAACACTTCCCAAGAATGTCCATACTAGACAAGCAACTTCCAAAATATGTTTATGCTTCCTTTCACCAACACCATTTTGTTATAGCATAAAAATAATTATCTCAAATGTATTACATCAATGTTTTAAAAGGCGTGGGAGGCATGCTTCGAAACAAAGTGCCCTTAAAACACCCTGAGGTGCATGTTGGAAGCATTTAAAGAAAGGAAAGAAAAAGAAAATAAAGAAAAAAAGCAAAGAAAGGAAAGGAGAAGCAAAGAAAGAAAAGAAAAGAACACAAAAGAAAAGCAAAGGGAAGGGTAAGGAAGTCTAGTGTTATGCATTCTCATTCTATTTAATACAAGATGTCGTTTATCAAAAAGAAACAACAAAAAGAACTCCTTCCCCCCTCCTCTCGAGGAGGCTTATGCCTCCTTGTGGTTGAGAGGCTTACACTGCCTCTTGTGTTCTGAACTAAGCCTCAAGCCTCAAGGTAGTGGAATGCCACACGTCACGCATCCATGTTTTAAGACATTGATTACACCCTTTTCTTTGAGGCACAAGGTGAAACTCCACTCAACATACTACTTAGTATTTATCTAACCAAACATTTTTATCCTCCCCCCAAATTGTCTCAATTATGACAAAAATTTTTAATGGTCTCAAACACTTCAACTATTGAACAAATACAACCATGTATATCTTGATAAATAATCTATAAAAAAAGTTAAAATGGGGAAAACCTCCCATAGAAGGCATATGATATGGCCCCCACACATCAGTATGCATGACATGAGACTGCTATCTTGGAATGTTATGGGTCTGAGAGATGGAAGAAAGGTTTTAGTAAGGAGTGTAGTGAGAAAATTCAGTCCAGATGTGGTGCTGCTAAAAGAGACAAAGCTGCAATGTTTGGGTTGGGGTTAGGGATTTTCAGCCAAGGTCTCCTGCAGAGATTTTCATTCATGGTCAAGTCTCAAAGGCTGTAAGATGGCTAGGGTAATTTGGAGCTGTCAACCATTTGCCAAATGCTGAAATATTTGGAGGCATGGTTGTCCATGCGATGCCTAGACAAACATTGCAAACTGCTGTATTGAACCCTCAAAGACCTCAAAATCTGAACCAAAGTAGGGGAAGAACTTAAAATTTTGTCTAATCAACACATCTCTTCTTCTTCCACATTTCCTTTTCTTCTTTTCCTATAACAAAAGTAGGGGTTTAGCCCCTATATTTTTCTGAACTTTCTTTTCTTTCTTTTTTTTTCATAAATATGTTGATTTTCTAGACTTAAACATGAAGTTTATAATTTTCTTAGGAAAATTATGGATAGTTATCAAGGAAAGATGGTTATGCAACCTAGGGAACTACCCTAGGATATGTGGTCTTTACTTAAAAAAATCATAACTAGGTGCCCACCTAAGCGACAAGGCAACAAGGTGCCCCCTTGTCACCTAGCCTCGCCTTGGCGCCTTGAAAACTATATTCGGAAGGAGAGAAACAGAAGACTCTTTGCAGATAAGGAATGGAAATTGGATAGGTTGGTGGCAGCTGTTGGTAAATCTATAGCAGATTGGGTCTTGGTGATGACACACAAATAAGAAAACCTTGGGGATAGTCTATGGGAGGTGCTGGGATTATAAAGTTGTAATTTGAACAATTGGTGAAAATAGTTTTGTTTTTATTGTTATTTGAGTTGATTCTAGGTGTTGCCTTAACACCTACTCAGTTTGTAATTTTCTTTTTCCCTTAAATGGAATTTTCCTTTTACTTGTCAAAAAAAATACTGAAAGGAATTTAACTTCTTTTATTACATAATGAATAGAGAGTTTGAAGATCCATTGGGTAAGAAGATCGGCTAATGAGATGACTGATTCTTTTGCAAAACAAGGGGTTAACAGGGATTCTCTGTTCTGGGCAGCTTTGTAATTGTTTATTCCATCTTCTAGTGGGTTATTTATATTGGTATTTTCTTGTAGTTCTGATATCTTTTTAATAGTGAAGCTGCATCTTGAGCCTCTCTCTGAGCTTATTTGTAACAGATCCATCCTTTCGTTAAATGATTTAATTTTCAACTATCAAAAAAAAAAAAAAGCATAATGAATAGAGAGCTCTACATTGTTTAGCCATTTGATAGACCTCAAACTCTAACCTTAAAGATGAAATAGAATTAACAAATCAGGAAAAAAAAATGTATTAATGACCCAAAAGACACATGAACCAACTCAACCAAGTCTGTATGACATAACATAATTCTGACCACATTCCCAAACATAACAGACTCATCAGTAGGGGTGCAACTTGGGCAGGATTGGGTAGAACTTTTGTCAAAATTTGAATGGACTTCGGCCATCTAAGGCCCAACCTTTAAGTAGTGTAAAATATTAACTTGGGCCAACCCAAGTTGCACCCATCAGGACTACTTGCTTGAACCACCAAAGACGTATTGGGTAATCATCATTTTAGTGTTCAAGTCATGGAAAACACACTAATCAGAGAAATAAAATCGCAAATCAATTTTTAGGGTAAATTACATATAGCTACCCTGTACTTAGGAGGTGGTAACACAGTCCCCCAAACTTTGTTTTGTGATAAAGACCCCCCTTAAACTTCTAAGTTCTAGCACTTTGCCCCTGACACGCTAACAAAGTATACAGCAAGGTTCAAAATATCGATACGCCTAATACACCGGTAGAGGCGTATCAGGCAGTATCGGTAGTTTTTTTTCCAAATCTGGTTCAGAGGGGCTGGTTTAAGGTCCATCCACCCCCTGAACCAGTCAAAACCCCAATACACCCTCTGTGGAGGCGTATCAGAAAGCTCCCGATATGATACATATCAGCCATTACGGGCCGATACGTATCGATACTTTGAACCTTGGTTTACAGTGAAAGCATAATTAAAACTTCCCTTCAAGATTCTATGGACTAACAATAACAAAAACCAAAATGATGAAAATAACTACTCTAAAGCATAAATTGTTCTCAAGGTCTTGTTGAAGAACTTTGTATGTTCAAGGAAAGTTGAGAGAAACATGTGAGAGTACTTAAAAAATAAAAATAAAAAAATAACATAACGGCAGTTTGGGGGTTAAAAAATGCTTAACAGAATATTCCATATAGTTAACTGACGAAATGCTAATGGCGGAGACAAAGTGCTGAAATACAAAAAGTTAAGGGGAAGATGTAAGTTCTGTGATCACAAGGTAATTATGCAAGTTTTGTGATCACTTACTGCAGTGGAAGATCAGAATCTGTGGTTGTTTCACTGAAAATTCGTTCGAAGTCTTGAATGTTTTGCTTCAATTCACGTGATAGTTTCTCATGTGCTGGAAGCTTTGCAATACTAGGATAGTAAGCTCTTGCTACAAAAAGCTGGTCCTTCAATTTCTTTACCATCAAATCCTTCATGTCTTCCTTGTGTTCTACTGACCAAAGGCAATAGCTTCCAAATTCCATCTGACATGATTTTCCACTTTCACCGCCAGTAACATCTTTCACATACACGGTAACATCAACAGCACCACCAACCATTTTGTTCTGTCACAGATTTAAAAGAAAATCCTGAAAAGGGATCTTGTAAAGTTGCTAGCCTGAGAGGCATACAAGGACAAGAAATTAAGCTACCAACAGAACCTATCAA
Organism: Nelumbo nucifera; assembly: GCF_000365185.1. Next base: position 82,182 of record NW_010729204.1, read on the forward strand.
CAAAGCATTCATGATAAGAAGTGCTTACATTTGTACCAGAATCTGATTTCTGCAGAACCTCTGGGAGGACTGGCAAATCTGCATGAGACAAGAATGTAATACATGGTTAAAGACATCACCAAAGAGATTAGAAGTCCAGAGACGTCAGGAAAAGCTCAAAAATAAAATGAATATAGGATAAATGAAAACCCAAGAACAAGCGCACCACTTTTCGGTTCAGCATTGACTTGCACGGCACCTCTGCTCTTGGTTCCATTCTCAGCTTCCTTGGTGAAGTTTTCCAGAACATCCTGACATACAGATCACTCGTATTAAAAGATTTATAGGGAAAAAAAAGGAAAAGAAAACATATAAACAAAAAAAGAGATGAACTCTGGCCCAGGAAAGAAGCACCATTTATATATATAGGTGGCTTTTCTCTTTGCAACTTCACCGTTCTTGATTTAAGTAAGTAATTTGAGTTAAGAACAGATACCGTAAGTCTACATAGCTTACTACAGTTAACTTCACAAATTGTTCCCAAAAAAGCACCCATGGTCACCTTGCTTAATGACCTACCTATTTTGTTCATTGCCCTATGGAATACATGTATTTTCTTTATTTTGTTTACATTACAACAATAAAATAAACATTACTAAACTAAAATATTCATTTTGTTGGTTTATAGACTAGTTTCCTTTATTATTTTCTTATTTGTTAGGGTTCAATGAACACACGTATTGGTGTATGTTGTCTTAATCCCTCAAAGACTTCAAAACCCAAACCAATAAGCAAGGAAGAACTCAAAAAAGAAGCATCTTCTTCTTCGTTTCCTTCTTTTTTTTTCTTCTCATGAATATGTTGATTTTCTATGGCTCAGTTTGGAAGGAAGTACAAATACAAATATGTAGAGTGCAAATCCAAGTGTTTTGTATTATTTTGTATGCATTTGCATTGTACATATTTGAATTTGTACTCCCTCCAAACTGAGACTATGTTTTAATATGAAGTTTACACATTTTTATAAATATTATAGATAATTGTTGATGAAAGATGGCATCTGGTTGCTAAAGAGCCTAGATAATTACCATAGAACTTATGGTTTATATTATATAAAAGAAAGGCATTACCTAGATGCCCCATCACCTAGGCTCACCTTGGCACCTTGAAAACTAAGTTACAAAATAAAATCTATCTCAGTAACACGGAAATAAGGAGTGGCCTTCAGAAGAAAGATTAAATAAATTAAAAAGCTTTGAGTCTTTGACTCTAACCCTAAGGCTGGCAAACTTTTATGGGGAAAAGTCATTGACCCCAAGGCTTTGTAACACAGGATTTGGAAAGGTCCCTAGAGATCAATAGGCTCAGCCCTATGATACCCAGATGCCTCTTGCATGGGTGTCATATTCTTTTTTTTTTTAACCAATAACAAGAAACTTTCAGCAATCAGAAAAGAAATTAAGTTCGACAGGGGAGATAAACTATCTTAACTCCCCCCAAAAAGGCTGGGGCCCCAAAAGAAAAACAGTGAAACAGAACTAAAAATGAGCCCAAAACAAAGAATCCCTAAGCACCATTTGCTTGGCTAAACCATCTGCAAATGAGTTAACAGATCTCTTCACCCAACTGTACATTATCTAAATGTCCTAGGCCAGCCATTTGAATGTTTTCCTTTCATTGTTGTAACTCCACATACCAGACTTGTCCCCTTTTAACCAACCTACTACTGCCTCTGAATCACCCTCAATTACAAGCCTCCTTATGTTCAATTCTTTTGCTCTTTGGATTCCTTCCAATGCAGCATAAACCTCGGCCTTAAAAGAGCCGCCTTCACCAATTGGTCCTGAGAAAATTGCTGAAACATTCCCATCCTCATTCCTAAAGACTCCCCCAATACCTGATTGTCCTGGATTCCCTCTACTACTACCATCAAAGTTCAGTTTTATAAAGCCAGTAGGGGGAAGGTATACAGGAAGGATTTATAGTCCTTTTAACCTAGGCAAAACTAGCTACTTCTTTCCAATTTCTCAACAACTCATCCAAAATAACACTAGAGAAAAGACCCAAATATTTCAGCCAATGGACCACCCTTACAAGGATTAGCTCTATTAAAGTTTCAGCACTTCTCTCCTTTTCTGAGAAATATTCTTGAGTTTCTTTCTTCCCATAAAGCCCGGCAAACAGCAGGCCTTATGCACCTCCACAAAACTCTCCCTCCTTTTCATAGGCCATCTGAAGTAAGAGGGAGAGAACGAGCTTTGCAAATTCAATTGAGGGAGAGAATCAAGCAAGCCCAATAGAGACAAAGTGCAATCTAGTTTTGTGTCCCTTACAGCCCTTCTAAGACCCAGATTCCACCCAAAACCAAAAGTCGAGTTTGAAGGAACTAAGAAGGATGAAATTGGCTCATTTTTCAAATCAAAGAGAGCATACAAAGAAGGAAAATGGGTCTTCAATAGGGAATTCCCCACCCAAGTTTGTTCCCAAAATTTTATAAGAATGCTTGAATTTAAATCATACATGATCCAAGGGGATCAATCTAGAAACAAATCATGTAAGGATCCTATCCATTGTCTTCTAGCCCATGAATGTTAGTCACTGCTTTGGCCCACAGTTTATCCTTCTCTAGAGGGAACCTCCATAACCACTTCCCCAGTGTTACAGAATAGGAAGTAAATACTAGGGAGATATGATTTACCTTGATTGTAGGACTGATTTGTAGGAGATATGATTTACCTTGATTATAGGACTGATTTGTAGGAGATATGATTTACCTTGATTGTAGGACTGATTTGTAGGAGATATGATTTACCTTGATTGTAGGACTGATTTGTAGGAATTTGACTAGTCTTCTTTCCTAACATAGAATTTGTAACTTGTATATATACATACGAGATTGATGAATACACATAACAAATTCTTCTTCTTCCTCTGTTTACTCTTGCATTACATGGTATCAGAGCATCTAGTCTCTGCCTACCCTTTCGTTTTTGTCCTAAGTAAACAGTAGGTAGAGGAAAATTTTTGAGTGTTTCGGGTCACCTCCTTGGAGCAGATTTTTTACTCTCACCGCCCATCCAAGAAGAAGCGCCACCCACCGATCGGAGGTTCTGCAAAGTTCGGCAGTCAGCAGCCCTGCGCGTGCGTCTCACGCGCCGGCACGTGGAGGCGCGTTTGTCGCCAGAAAATTTTTCGGTCATTGTCTTTTGGCTCGCCTCGTCCTGTATAGCACATATTTGTGCTTTGTTACGTGCATATCCATTCCAGTGTTTTCAACAGGTGTGCTC
>NW_010729204.1:91783-123372 GCF_000365185.1 Nelumbo nucifera
GGCTGTGAACATTTAAAACTAACACGAGTCTCTATAAGTGTCCAGTTTTAGGGTCTTACACAGAATYATAYCAAACAACAKKAATCAAACATGCACTTTATTTATTTACACTAAATAWCAAAAGTACATCAAATCAGATTGAAGCTAAGGGCATACAAAACTGTCTAACACTCCTAACCCGCTCTATGGTCCCTCTTCTCCTCTCCTGGCTCCCACAGAAAGTCCCTCGTCAATTTTTCCAATCTACTAGAAACCTTTGCAAGAATCTTGAACATTGACAAAAAAATAAAAAATAAAAAATAGATGGGTAGGTTGGTTGGGGTTGCCCTAATCAATGTCATCCTCCCCCCAAGAGAAAATTCTTCTTCCACAAGGCAACTCTTTTCTCAAATCTTTCCACCACAAGATTCCAGAAACTTCCCTTCATGGGGTTATCTCCTAGAGGTAGCCCTAAGTGGGTCAAAGGCCAGCTTGACACTACACATCCTAAAATATCTAGACACTCCCCCATCTCCCCCTCCCTTCCAAGTTCACTCCCACTATACAACTCTTCTCAAAGATCACCTTAAGGTTGGACATCTTCTCAAAGAGTCGTATCACCAACTTCAAGTTCCTTATCCAATCCAAATTCCCCCTTCACAGAATAAGATTGTCATTTGCAAATTGTAGGTGGATAAGTGGTATCTCTTCCCTTCTAGTGTCCAACCTCTTACTAGGTTCCTCGAATAAGCTCTCTATCAATCAACCACCCTAAAACATCAGCAATCAAGGTAAACAAGAAGGGGAAAAGTGGGTCTCCTTGTCTTATGCCTCTTAAAGATGGGAAAAAATCCACCATTGTTCCATTTACCAGCACAGAGTAGTGACAATTCCTAACACAACCCATAATCCATTTGCACCATCTCTCTCCAATTACAAAGTTAACCATCACCTCCCTCAAGAAGGACCAATCAACCAAGTCATAAGCCTTCTCTAGATCCAGTTTACATACCACTCCCTTCTTCTTGACCTTTTTAAAATTCTCTACAATCTCATTTGCAATTAATAAATGGGAGGACTTGCTTGATCCTGAGAGATAGTACCTTAGCAATTATCTTAGACAGGTTGTTCACCAAGCTGATTAGTCTAAAATATTTTGGTTGAGATGCATCCTTCTTTAGAACCAAAGCAATGAAAATGGAGTTCAATTTCAACCCTGGGCTAAATACTCCCCTTTTGTAAAATTCCTCAAACAATAACAATAGATCCTCCTCTAGTATTTCCCAGGTGTCATATCATATCATAATAACTCAACTTTTAGTATAAATTCCATATCTAACATCTTGTCCAATTTTTCCCTTGTTGTATCTGGTTAAAATAGTGTCAACCTAATGTCACAACTCATAGAGCCTTTATAAAGTCAAAAATATTCAAGGTTTTCTATGCAGTATACAAAAGTGGAAGAGAGGCCTAGTGGAGAACAATGGAAACCAAGACTTGTTAGGCATCAGAGTATTCAATAAAGTGAATAATCGTATACATGTGATCCAAAAATGCGGCATAAAAGTTCTAAAGGATTTCCAAGTACAAGATTTGACATTGTAGAAGATGATGCAAGATACATGAGTAGTTGCCACATTATTGTATCCTTGCAAACCTGGATCACACACGAGTAAAATGCCTTACCATTTACCACTTCCAAGCCATGGATGATGCTTCTCTTTCAAAGGTGACTGCCATAAATGAAGCATTATTTAAGCATAAAAGAGTGGTTTTTACACATAAGGGAAAAGTAAAATAGTGATAATTGATTAGATTTGTTGTAAAGTTACTTGGCTGGGGAATTTATTGACTCTAATCCAGATGTAGAAGAGAGAGCAAGTTGGGTGACAGCCTAATTAGAATACCATGCCCAGTAGAAGTGAGAAGATAGGTACAGAGGTCAGATCCTGATTTTTATCACTAACCACTGGTTTCCATTGACCAGTTCAATAAGCATCTGCCTAGTTCAAAGCATGTATAGATTTAACATTGTAGGTATACCATTGCATGTTTGGTGTAATGAAAACCTTTGTTGCCATCAATTATCCAACAACTTTCTTGTCATCAATGAAAAAAAAAAAAAAAATTTGACCCACAATGCTTGGATGGCTAGCAAACTTTTAACAAACTCAAACTATGACAAAGATAGAACCTAGGTGCTGGCAGCCTATTTAAAATTATCATTATTGCCAATGAACAGCTCATTCAGATGGCTTCCCCAGCCAATAAGGCAATGACCCAGCCAACGATAAATGGGTGGACAGAGCAGTCTCAAAGGGGGGGTGTAGGTGCAGAATTTCAGCCAACAGACTATAATGTACTTATTCTTAAATCTTGGGGAGAGACCAACATTGATTAAATCTACTTTAGCTAACCTCCATGTCTGTGTTTAAGATGCCTCACCAATGGTGAAAAGAATTGAGAAGCTCATGAGGGATCTTCTTTGGGAGCCTGGGGAAAGTAAGAATGATAACTTGATCTGATGGGATATAGTAGTTAGAAGGAAAGACAAAGGGTGTTTGGGAATTGGTAATGTAAGTGAAAAATATGTCTCTCTTAAGCAAATTGCGTTGGCAATTCCCTGTGGAAACTGAGAGATTGTGGCACAAAGTGGTGGCTAGCATTCACGGGGGAAGTCAGTTGCCTGTACAGAGCTACTTTTTTATCAGTGAAAGATAATTTTATTAATTTAAAAACAGATTACAAGTACTTTCCAGAGTAATACAGTATAGGAAGTCCCCATAATACAAAAATCATCTATCCTCCATTTTAACACATTCAGCTACAGTTTTGCCCAAAAAAGAGAAGGCCTATCAGCTCCCTGTTTATGTCTGCCAGTCCATTTGCTGTCCTTTTAGTCCACCCAAATGTAGAGTTAAATTTCTTGGCCAGTAGTTCAATAACCCTTAATGCAAATCTGTACTTCCATGGTTCTAAGCTCACTTGCTTAGCCCAAGAAATGACTAACAGTGAGTCCCCTTCTACTTCCAATTCTCTAGCTTCTAAATGCATTGCTAATTTCAAACCTTGTAGGAGTGCCATTGTCTCTGCTTGAACTGAGTCTCCATACCCAATTGGTCCTGAGAATAAAGCCACAACTATTCAAGATGATTTCTGAAAACTCCCCCTATTCCAGCCCTCCATGGGTTTCCAAAGGAGCTTCCATCAAAGTTCAACTTCAACTTATTTGGCTCTGGCAGTTTCCAATCCACCTTGGTCCTTCCTTTATGCATTTCCATTTGTACCTCCTCCTTCCATTTTCTTATTATATCATTTGTTGAAACATCTTTGAAGATGTCTAATGTCTTTACCCAGTATGCAGATCTGATTTTTACAGTTTCAATTACCTCCTCTTTAGATCTACTTTTCTCAGAGAAAATCCTTTGATTTCTTTCTTCCCATATGGTCCAAACTACAGCTGCTCTTGTTGTCCTCCATAAGCATTTTGCCCTTTTTTCTGTTGCCACAGTACATTGGGTCTAAAAAGGCTCATCATATCTCGTGGAGGATTCCATCTGCATCCAAAAAGTGAGGAAAAGTAATCCCAAATACAAGATACAAAAGAGCATCAGTAAATGAGGAAGGGTCTTACCACTAGCCAAACAGAGGATACAAAACACTAGGAGAAAGGCACTTTGTTGGCCTTCTTTTCTGTAGCAAGTCACAGGTGTTAATCTTCTTCCTCTACGTCTCTGAGTTCCTCCCAGTCTGCCTCATCTTCAAACTCCTCATGGAGCATTCTATGGTACCGTGGATTTGGCTTTTCTAGCGTTGTTGACTTCTCTCCTCCCCAATGATTCCAGAGGAGGTTCTGACTTGAAGTTTTCAGGCTATCTGGCACCATGGAAACCGAGGGAAAAGCACCTCTGTTAGTATCTATCTCCCTTTATAGAGGTCCTGGCAGGAGATCTGGGAGTTGAATGGGACGATGATAGACCACAACTATCACCCCCAAGAGAAGTCACATGACCATGTACGTGACTCTTTAAGTTATCCTAGCTACCCCCGATCCCAACCAGCTTGTCTAGTTGAACCCCCGGTTCTGGTCAGCTCGTTTCAGTGGAGAGGCAGGCTTCAGTCCTTTCACCGCTTTGTTAACCTCCATGTGGAGGGTCCAGATTTACATTTGTCTTAAGGGCCTCAGCAAACGTCTTTGATTGAGTCTTTGAATTGAATTCAAAGGCGTTTGAAAAATTAACCTTAAGGGGAAAGGGATTCGTTCTACCAAAGTCTTCGGACTCTTCAGTTTCCTTTACCTCTGCCCCAATCTGAGCCCTTGGTCTATCCACCCAGTTTCTATCACGTGTCACCCAACCATCCACATCATCGTCGTCTTCTTCCTTCTGCTCTGGGAACCAAAACTTCATCTCCAACTCTGTAACCAGCCAGATTGTTCTCCAACAGTCATCAGTAAAGATTTGTAAAGCTCGAGGAATGTTCTCCTGCTTTACCCTGACCACTTTCATCTTTGTAGCACGAAGGTCCCTCAAACAGTATGCTTCCAAAACCCCTCCACACACTGCTGCGATTTTATAGAAGAACTGCTCCTGCCAGAGGTTGAACAGCAGTCCAACAATTTTCCCATTGGGATTAACTTTTCATTACAGATAGGTGACAAACTTTCAATAGTTGTTTGACCAAAACTTGTTTCCACCACCAAAAGATCCAATGGAAGTTTTCCAATATCAAGGATTGCTCTCCTTTCATCAAATGGTATAAGGATCACCTTCTTCGTTAGACGAATCTTTTCCACTATAGCATCTAACACTTATTTCCAACTTTTCACTTTAGTTTCTGCAATCACAACCTTTTTTCTAGTCCAATCTGTTGTTTTCCCTTCCCAAAATATTTTTAAGCCCATGGTAGAGGCCACCATTTATGTTTCTCTCCTTCCAACCTTGTTCCATAACTTCCTTCCACTGTGTCTGGGTCTTCTTTTTCTTTCATACCAGCCCTCTGCTCTACTCTCAGCTTCTCCTCTTCGATGATAATCATCTCCCCCAGTACTTCAGCCAACTTCCTCCAAACTTGCCTCTCTTTACCTTCTGGTACACAAATCATCTGTTTTTTACCTTGTCGGAAGGACTCTGTCTACTTTTGCTGCTCCCTAGAAAGCTATACATGATATCCTTCCTACTTTCCTTTGTCATGTGAGGTACGATTTGGCTTCTGGCTCTAAATTAGGATTCTGGGAAGTATGGATTGGAAAAGCCCACCTTAAAGATGTTTTTCCTTCTCTCTTTGCCCTTTCCTCTTTTAAAGATGGACCTGTTGCAGTCTTGTGGATTCCCTTACTCCTTTTTCTCTTTCAGGGCTAAAATGGAACTTGGGCTTTCAAAGAAATCTTAGAGTCTAAGGATCCTCTAGTTTTTATTTTGTTAAGCATTTTGGGATCAGTCTTCTTTGATTTTGAGGAAAGCAATAATTGTGTGTGGTTGCTTACCCCAAGTGGTTCCTTCTCTTGTAAATCCTTTTTTAAATCCCTTGTTTCCTCTTCCTCTCCACCCTCCTTTCCTGTTAAGGAAATCTGGTGATTCCCTATCCCCTTGAAGATCAGTGCCTTCTATTGGGAAGTATTTCATGGTTGCATTTACACCTGTGATAATCCTTCACAACTCCTATGATTATAGTGGGATGTCTGAGGAATAGTGCAGGGGTGATTTGGCAACTCAAAGATTAATTCAGGCAGTTCAAATGGATCTCCAAGGATTTGTATATCCAAATCAGATGGATATACTGGGCGCATTTGTAATCTTTTGAGGGGCTAGCCCTATTTCAGACAGTCCTTCACAACTCCTTTTTGTAATCTACTCTTTCTTCTTCTAATCAACAAAATTTCTTCTTTGTGTTGCTGATCAAAAAAGAGTATATTTATTTTTCCCTCTTATTGCTTGACAGTGGATTGTATATTGTGTTCTGTTCCCTTTTCTTGATCTTCATCAAGCATTGTGATCCTCCCTTTTTTAGATCAATAATTGAAAATCCATTCATTAATTTAAAAGAGATAGAGTACTTAGCGACTTTCCCAGCCACCCTTTTACTTTTACAAGAACAATCCAATTTACAATTCATCCCAGAAAAGACATTCCCTATTAACCCCTTTGCCAAACAATCTGCCAGTCCATTAATTGCTCTTCTAACCCATTTAAACACATCTCCCACTTCCTTGGAAATTGTGGCTATCTCTCTTGACATAAACCCCAGTTGCTTGGCTAGCCCCTTTGCCAAACAATCTCCCTTGTAGCAATGCCAAAAGTGATCCTCCCTTTTTCAACCTCTTTGTTTGTTGTTAGTTGTTAGTGATAAAACAAAGCCCAGAAGCCCTCCCAAGAATAAGCAATCTGATGCTTGTGAACCAGAGAAACGCACTATTTAACTTATTTCCCATAAACAACCAGCAACGTTTTCTTCATCAGTCCTGATTTCCATCCAATAGCCAACCATCAAAATTGATGTCTTTTGTTGGTAGTGATACTCATCAGAAAATAAGTTTTTTTTTTGATAAATGAATAAGCATTTTATTAATCCTGTAAATAAGAGTTGCAGGCAACCAAAGGAGAGGTGCAAGATGCGACCTCTCCTTTAAGATTTACCACAGCATTACAAAATCAGATGAGCATAAGTGCCGGCATCAGAAAATAAGTATTAATGAAGGTTATTTTGGATTTTTCCTAGATTCTGGAACAACTTGTGTCCCTGTATGAGTGCCAGCTCATTGTTACATGGGTATGGACATAGGAATCAGAATCAGACTCATGCCCAGAAGTAAGAATGTATGATTTAGCCAATGTTGCCAGCTTTGGATCAGACCAAATAGTTGGAATCTCTGAACCAGAAACTGCTGGTGAAAACTGTTATTGAGACCCAACTCATAGAAATGTTGACTAAATCATATGTTTGAAGAATAAGCAGAAATTTCATTAAAGTAAAACTCTGACACCTTCCCAAATGATTGCCTGCAAACGAACAAAAACAAAACCAACCTGGCGGAAATAGGATCCTAATCTTCCCCTTCAAAGACCTCCTCCTGAACAACAACCTCTTCATCCCACTTCCCTCCTCCCAAAGGACCTTTCTTCAAAATTTCTTCCCTCTTCTTCCTCTCAAACACTTCAAAAGTTTTCCCGGCAAATTCCTTACCTCCCAGAAAAACAGTCCCAGCATTTTGCCAATCTCTATATCTTTTTTAGCCGTTTCCTCAACAGAAGTACTTCCATATCTCTGCCTTCTCTTCACAGCTTTTATTGATGTCTTTTCCCGTAGATACGACTTCGCCTTCTATTACTTCTTCATGTTGTCAAGTCCCCAATTGCAAACCCAGATTAGGAGCAGCAAAAGAATCCTCCTCATCAAATAGCTTCTTTTGCCGATGTATTAGTCTTACTGCCCCTCCTCTTATACACCCTCTTGTAGTTCCTTGTAGGACCAGCACCTACCAACCCAAGTTTCAACCTAGAGAATATTTTGGTAACATGAACTGTATGTGACTATTTCACTCCATAGGCTACTCCAGATTCCTTGAGATTTACTAAATTGGCCACAGCTAACTCTTTATTAGCCTCCCTCCTCCTACCAAATCCACCCCTAAACTTCCTAATTCTTATCACCACCTCCTCAAATAATTGATGACCAACTTCAACACCCTCAGTTTGTATCAAAGCACATTAGTTCGCGACCAAGATTCCGCTACTTACATCACCAACACCACAATCTCATCCTACTTCGACAACAATGACCTCCCTTGAAACCTTCTTCACCAGACCATTCTTTTCTTCTTTATGGATCCCACAGGAATCAATAAACAAAATATCTTTCACAATAGGAATAAGGTTCGAGGACGACATACCATTGTTCTCTTTTAATGTCAATGATTTAAGTTCCTCCACAGATTTATCCCTATTTCGCATGCAGCAAACTTGATCCTCATCGCTGTTGCCATTGTCAAGGCTTTGAACATCATCTTTGATATTATGCCCCTCTATCGATTTCACATTAATCTTCTTCTTTTTGCCTTCAACAAATCTGAAAATCTCCCATTCCCACCTTATTTCTTTTCTCCTTCAAAACTATTCAAATTAAGCTTGTTCAATCTCTTGCGTCTAACATTCTTTGAGGGTTTAAAATTTACTGACCTCTTTCTACTTACCCCTAGATTGGGTGGATCGAATGAGTTCCCCGCACCTTTTGGTCTGGTCTTTAGAAGGTGGGCCCCAGCTTCAATTCCAGCCTCCCCTTCGCGACAAAGACATCTTTTCATCTCCCTCTCCCAGCCCAAATCCCATTCCCTCTTGACCTGGAACATATATCTCAGCCTCTATCTCTCCTCTAATATCATAATTCATTAAGTTCAACGGGCCAGTTTCAGTTTTTCCTTTAGCTGATCTTGTATGGGCGCCACCCATCTCTCCTATTTTAGAACCTTCCCGAAACTCCCCTTTTCACCATCCCAAGGTCTTGGAAATCAATTAGCCTCAAATCACCAACCCCACCATTGACTTTTAGAATTTTTTCCCAATACACCCTCATCTTCAACCTCTGACTTCTCCACTGCTATGAACCAGTTCAACTTCTGCGTATTCAAACCTATCGAAGACAGATCACAGAGGCCCACTCCCCTCCTTCCAAAAAAACCAAATTTTCAACACAGCAACCAGGGTAAGTTCCTTCTACCACCACTCTTAAATCAAGGATTTCTCCGCCAAAATGAAACATCAAAGATGCTGAAACAAGGTAAATTTCCACCACCTCGACTAAAATCCATGCACATACTAGACTTTTCCACTCGATGGTTCTTGAATCAACAAACCTGAACCTCCCACAAGCATCCCCAACATCCCTAAATGTTTGGAAGCTCCAGGCATGTAATGGAATACCAAAAACATTTATCCAGACAAAGCTTGAAGATCCCACGTTTCTCAAAGCTCCAACAAGCAAGTTCCACCTCCCCAACCTTAACTCTGGAACCCATAGTTAATCTTGTTCTTGCTCAAGAATATCAAGAGCTTCATCCTCGCTGCTAAAGGAGAAAAGAAAGAAACCCGTGTTTAGCCTCCCCAACTGTACTATTCACCTCTTCCATGTCTTGCTCTCATCATCACCACCTTCCCCACCTTCTGTGTCTGTTTGTTCTTTGTTTCCTCTACCATCAACTGCTCACTCTTCCTCCTCTCTTGTCATTTTTTCCCTAAATGACTATATTATTGGGTGTTGTACCTTATAATAGTTTTTGTTTTAAGACTATATAATATGTGTGTGTGTGTGTCTGTATTATGTTTTATGACTTCTGATTTTTTTGCAGTTTTTACTTGAGCAAGTTGGGTGATTGAACTGAATGGTAGGACCATTCAATCTGTAACTCAGTATGCAACACAAGTCAATATCCAATCTGAATCTGCAAACTTTGGATTGGATCATTGGACAAGATTAAAAGACAATGGATGCAGAGAGGCATCCAGAAAATAATAATTACTAATAAAAAGTACATCTTGTGTATTGTAACAAGCAGTTAAAATCACATCTACAAGGTTTAATTGCTACCCTAGGAACTTTAAATAGGAAAAAGATATTGGTTGATATTTACTTGTTTTGAAGAAAAGGTAATGTATTGTATTAATCTGATCAAAATATAATAACATATATAAAGCCCTGTTCAATAAGATACTGTGCAGGGACCATCGTCCTCTCTGTAGACCAAGTATTCTGTATTCGTAGTTACAAAAAGATTACTAAGATCAAAAAAGGACTTCACAATGTATCCTTTTTTTTTGAGAGAGAGTGAGAGAGAGACAGAGAACTTTAAGATGTACCCTTGAGCTGCTTATGTACTGCTACCCATGAGTAAAGCCTACCCCATAAGCCATAATCCCTTCATTACAGTATCTTCTGTGTCCATATTGAACAAACCACTGCTGCAGGCAACACTCCCCATATGATCTTCCCATTTTTTTGACAAACCTTTCAGCTGCCAGCACCACAACACCACCTCAAAAACCCATTGTCCTTGCCCACAGCACCCTTGCAAACTTGCAATGAATAAATACTGAATAAATAAATGAGCTAACTCTTCCGTGGCATCGATGTCTCACACTTTCATAATGTGGCTGTCCATACCAAAACAGCTACATAAGATGTGCTACAGTTTTCCACACTCTGGCCTCAAGGAATTTCTCATTTCTCCAACTCTTCACAACCAACCTATTGTAGAAAGATGTTGCTGTGAAGTTGCTTGATTTCTCCCACACCCATATTCTTTTTCACTCCTTGATCTATCAGGTTTGATTGTGCTGGTTCTTTGCATCGTCCCTATCCACTGCCCTATCTACCAGTCATTCAGGTTCCTTCTAAAAATGCAGCACCAGTTGCCTGCATCCTTGTCATAGGAAAAGACTTCTTAGGTCATGCATTCCTTGTTCTGCGCGATCTCAAACAGGGTTGAGAACATCTCTTTAAGAGGTTGATTTCCAGACCAGCTGTCCTATGAAAATTTTATCCCTGTTCCATCTCCAACTACAAACTTCATATCTTTTTCTAAACTCTCTTGCTGATTTCTGTAAACCCTTTCATACTGCAGACCCATTTATTATGTTGATCTCTCCTGGTTCCCAATTCAGATTGCTTGAACCATATTGTTGCCAAAATGGTTCTTCACCAAAAACTGTTAGGCTGTTCATTCCACCTCCAATAATACTTACCTAAACAAGCCACATTGAATTTTCCAGTTCTCTTCATCCCTAGACCCCCTGCCTTACTTGAGTTGCAAACCTTACTCAACTTGACCAGGTGGAAATTGAAATCATCCTTCCACTTCCATCCTTTCCACAATAAATCTCTCATTCTCCTTTTAATTATCTTGGCTGCACTTGCCGGGATTTGGAATAAGGATAATAAATATGTAGATAGAGAAGACATAACACTATTGACTAGGCTCAAATTTCCTCCTTTTGACAAGTATCTTCTTTTCCAAGAGGCTAATTTCGTTTCGATTCTCTCCATCACCAACTCCCAAATCTTCTTTGAAATACAACTCTGTCCAAGAGGCATCCCCAAGTATTTTGCACGCATTCAGGCAATTTGCCTATCTTACACCTGACATAATCTGCCAACTGATCCATATCAACTCCTTCACTCACTGCCATTAGCTCACTTTCATGAATGTTAATTCTTAATCCAGAAACTGCTTCAAATCATCAATTCCTTCTCCCACCATCATTAGTCAATATTTACTTAGATGTTTATTGATTTATGTCAAACAAACAAGGAGAGATGAAGAAAAGTGCCCATCAAGAATCCATAGTATCAGAATATGAACACACACTTTTTCCACTACTCCACTTGAAGAGTCCATGAAACAGTAGGCATCGCCTAGAAATAGAATAATTCTTAGGCATTTTGAAAGATCCAATGTCCAGCCTCACTTAAGAATTTCGACATCACTATAGATATAAAAGCTTGTATCAGAAATCCATATAATTCATCTGCTTTTGAAAAATCAATTAACCATACTGGTAAACTAGAAAATACTTTTACGCCCTAAGAAAAAAGGCTAAATCATTAAATGGTTAAATGGTTGTCATGCTATGTATAGGTTGGCAAGCAGCATAAAAACCTTTAAGCCAAACCAATATGGACAATATGACAGTGCTATTCAAACAGAACATGTGACACTTCAAATAACCAATGTTGGAGAATAAATACTTAGAGTCACGGCCAAACTGCACCAGACAATAACAACATTCAAATAAATGCATGACCAAGTAACAACCGAGGGGCATAAAGATCGGATAGAATACAACGCTTAAAATCCCAAAAAGAAGGATCACCTAAACTTTTCTAAAGGTGCTAAATTTGTAGCATGGTTGGGTTGCTCCATTGCAACCTGGGTGACCAGGTTTCAAATCTTGGAAACAGCCTCTCTGTATGTGCAGGGTAAGGTTGCATACATCTGTCCCTCCCCAGACCCTGCACTGGCAGGAGACTCATGCACTGGGCTACCCTTCACACTCATACTTTCACCATTTCAAAAACTACTTTGACAGAGTGTTGTTGATCAGAATAATTGTGGCATGATATTTTTAACTTCAAATGAATCATCCACATGTTTACTTGTGTAAAGTTTATCAGCAGGAAAACAGAAATATGTAAGTGATCAATATGGATAAATCTAAAGTACTTCTTTTACCATGCAAATTGTAAACAATTCACCCAATTGAAAAGGCAAGAATAAAGAGACCAGTTTTGTGTTGTTATTTCTTAAAGTTTGACCTCTCTTAATAGGAACTACAATAGCTAGGAACAAACAGAGTGGCATGCCATAACCACTTTACCAAGTCCAGAATACAAGGAATTGAAATCAGATCATCAAAATAGTATGGAGAGAACCTTGGAAAGGGCCGGACCCAATCTTCTCATAAGATTATCTAGATGTTCCAATTGATCACCCTGTAGAAATAAGCAGAAGCAGCAGCATATGGTAAACCCAATTTAAAGGTGGGTGGGTGTGGGTGTGGGTGTGGGTGTGGGTGTGGGTGCGTGTGCGTGTGTGGGTGTGTGGGTGGGGGGGAGAAGAGGGGAACTAATCGAGTAAAACTCAGCACCTCTGATTTAGTCCCAGAATTACCATGGTCCAATGCATCAAAATTTCCAACGCCCTTCTGGTTATCAGCCAATACAAGAAACTTAGATGGGAAAAAGGAAAAAAAAAAATAATTAAGTGCAACATAGAATATAACTCAACAACGCCATCAAATCAACAGAAAGATACTCACAGAAGAATGACTTTGATATTCAGTTGCATATCCTGCAAAAGAGAATAACAGCACGTCAATATCTTGATTGCAATATCAAAATCGGAGTAGCAACGAACCCCGACATTGAAGTGATGGAAAATCCAATAAGCAGAAAATCTTAAATATCCTTGATTATGAAACATAACCAGGATTCTAACAGCAAAGATTATTGACATAACAGAAGTGGATCGACCAAGTAGCAGTGTGTTTGGTTTGATGGAAAAGAGAGAGAGAGAGAGAGAGAAAGAAACAGAATTTTTTAATTATTTTCTACTAAACCGAACATAGCATCGGGAAAAAAACATTGTTGAAAATAGAAATTCCATAACCCATTGAAGAGATATAGAAATGGGGGCCTGTGAGACACCGAACGAGATCTAGGAATATTAACAACCATTGTAAAGGAAAAAGAAAGGAGGAATGATCCTACCATCCAGAAAATATATAAAAATACAAATAACTAAAGCAGCTCAGTAGATATGGAACTAAATTAAGGAAAATGTATTAACTAAACACAGCCTAAAGAACCTATGTACAAGCCTGATCCTAGAGAATTTGATGTGAAGGATCTAGGAGAGGAAAGGAAAATGAAGAAAAGGTGAGGAAATGAAGTGAGGAGAATAGATCTAAAGATTCTAGGGTTTGGTGAAATACCAGAGGAGTGAAAACCGTTGTGGAGGCCAAGCAAGAAAACCAAGGGAACCAGCATCGAGAGTATGACGAGACCCAGCACTGCAACCACAAGTCCTCTCCATCCCCTCTTCGTAGGAAGGGAGCCACCACCCTTCATCTCCTCCTCTCCCTACCTACTTAGAAGTCATGAAGTAACCATAATTTTGCACACTGTACACCTCCATATGCTCTCTCTCTCTCTCTCTCTCTCTCTCTCTCTAAATTTGATATCTATTAGTATTATTGTCTATTGTTTTTAACCAGCGGGCTTCATAAACTAATCAGGCACCCGTACCCATGGCACCATGGCACGCATGCAGAAATTGAACTGGGAAGTACGAAGGATGAGATGCCTCGAATCTCATATTTCATCCATCCAATGCTTGCTTAACTGTACCATTTCTTCACCTCTTTAGAATTTAGACTTCAGAATAAAACCTATGCAAATTGGGCGATTCCTTAGATATGATAAGCCCAATAGTTATAACAATTTAGCGATAGATTTTCAAGAAAAAATGACAATGCTTCCAATACTTGTTTTTCATAAAAAAAAAATGCTTAATACTATGCTCTTGGGAAACGTGATTTTCATCACCATTTTTCATGTATGTGCGATAGGTAAGCACCATATAGGATATACATCAGTCAACCGTTAGAGGAAACGATGGGGTCCCGATTTTCGAGGCAATGCCCGATTTTTTAATAATCAATTGAACCAAACAAAGAGATACATAGGTGTTTGTTGAAACTCTTGTGTGGATCCAATGTGACACCGTTTTTTTGAAAAACGGCCACAGTTCCCAACATCCCCTTAGAGGGGCTGAGCCAAGACCAATATACCAATGATAAATCTCAGCCCAATCTGGAAATCAAATTGGGGCACTAAGTTTCCCAAACTAAGACCAAGGACTGAAAAGGTGTAGTTGCTACCTAGTCTCCAAGGGTCTAAAAGGTAACATACTCCATATTGAAATTACTAACTACCAATTATGGTGAAGGTGATAGCTAATTTGTTGGGGCTCTAAACGGTTTCAAGGAAGCCCATCGTAGAAGATGCTTTACATCGAATCATAAAATGTGATCATTTGAGTTTCGAAAAATGTGACAAGAAAAGTCGAGTTTTACATTGATTTTATTGATATAGAATTACACTGATAATCGATGTAAAACTCTACTTTAGATTATGTTTTACATTGATTTATGACATAAAACTTCACTCCATCCAAACGCAGAGTAGAGTTTTACAACGGTCCTAATTTACACTCCTAAATGCCAAAAAAATTGAATCGGCGTAAATATTTACATCGTTTTTTATTTATATCGCTTCCAAACGCAACCTCAGGGGTGAAATTTATGTGGTCTCAAGTTGGACTTCTAACACAATTTGAATTGGCATCGCCCAAAGCTCGAGTCCAATTATTAATATAGTAAAACCACTGTTTAGAAAATCAGACTGAATCAATTGGGTCTGATCGATTGAATCATGACTCGAGATTTTGACTTGTTCAATCTTATCCCAACAACCACCTTTGCTAAAAATTGGTGAAAACTAGTTGATCAACTAGGTTAATCAGAAAAACGATGAACCTGTCCTGGTTACATTGAATTGCATGGGTCTTTAACCAATTGAAATTTTAAAATGTGTTCAATAGGATTTAAACCCATGACTCCTTATTTCCATATATTGATTAGTCTCCGTGTGACACCATCTTTTTACATGGGCTATTAGCTTTAGAAGCCCGACAACTCGCATTTTTGTCTTCTCCCATTTGGTTGGAAAAAGATCTAGCTACCAAAAGATATAGCCTCGAAAAAGGCATGAAAAACCCATTTTGGGCTATTTTCGAGAAGCTCCAAATGGAGCTTTTCGTTTTTCTTTTTGCTTCATCTTCGTGCGAAAGACGCATGGAAAGACGTGCCTCCACCAAATGGTTTGTGGGCTATCAAGATCTTTATGCAAAAAGCTTACATCATCTTTTTGTTGTCAGATCTTCTAAAAGATTTTTCAAAAAAGACTTGCCAAATAGCACATTAATCATCATTAGTCCATTAATTAATGGCTCCTTATTATACATATTACTTTATTATGCATGTATTTTAAAGAAAATGTAAACTAAGAGTATGTATGTATATGCCATGTCATTGTCACCACAATTCAACCCTAGTTGAAGCTCTAACTCACGAGCCTCTCTCTCTCTCTCTCCCTTCTTCAATTTTATGCTTGGTTGGTTCCTTGAACATTGAATAAAATTAATAATGGCCCAATTACAAATGTCATTACATTCCTACTTATGTGATCATTGTGAGCTTTGAGAAGCTTATAGTCGAATCGACTCAAAAAGATTAAGTCACCACCAATTTTTTTTAGAGGATATGGGCCATCATTTTCAACTTAGAAGTAGTGACTCCATTCCCTAAGGGATAAGCACTTAAATGAAATATTCCTAATTCCAAGGATTAGGAGAGGAAAGGTATTAGGCACCCCTTTCTCCAAGCCATTGTAGCTACTCAATATGGTAATTCTTCGGACCCAATTTCTAACAAAAGAGCTAATAAGAATGATTATTAAGAATTCTTAAAATTTGGTGAAAATGTCCTTAATTTCTCCCACAACTGATTTGAGGTAATGTTATCAGGACTTAGGTACTAATTTCCTTAAGACCCTCTCCTCCCTACCTTGTTTCTCTCAATCTGGAGGAAATAGGGAATGTGAGTTCTCCATGGTTTCAAGATTTTGAGGAACCTAAAACCACACTAAAAAACAAAGACTATGAATTTAAGTTAAATAGTATAATGAAAGGCTTACCTCTCGCATGCAACCTTGATAAAGAATGTTCCAACAATTGAGATAGGTTAGAATGAAGCTTGGACAAGCAACTAAGTAGGAGAGTGCTTCTAGTTACCAATCTTTAGTTCGAACATAGGGGAGGCAAAATTGAAGCTTTGAGGCTTAAGTGTTTGGAGATTTCTAACAAATAGAGGCTCTATAAAGGCAAGAGATGCTTTTTATGTCTCTCCCTTTCTTCAATCTTGAGTTGGGTCTCTATTTATAAAGAAAAGGGGGAAAGGTTCGAATATCACCCAATCAGAGAGTATGTGCTTTAAGAAAGTTTTTTCATTAAAATAGGTAAAGAAAAAATGTGCTCAAACAAGCTTTCCTCTTTAGTGAAATGATTCTCTTTGATTTGAGATTGATTTTCACAGGTTTTGTGCATCCAATGGGAGATTGGGGTGTACCTATCATTGCATTCTCGTATTTGGGGTTGTTAGTGGCATAAAATGTAAAATTCACTTAACCATCAATGTCATTTTGTCTTTTCTTTGACTTTAAGTGGGGTATCTTTGGGTTTTAGTTTTTTTTTTAAGTCTACTTGGCTTAACTGTATTGGTCTAGGTGTTTTAACAGGTCAAGTAAGGGGTTGATGTCAACCCCCATCCTCTTGAAGTCATAGGTTGGGACAATTGATGTGGTGATTTAATCTAGTGCATTGAAACGAAATCTTTTTACTTTAATAGTCAAATGACTGAATGAGGTTGTGAAATTTGATGTGCTAGGGTTTTTTCGAATGTAGGCTTGAATTAAGGTGAAAAGTCAAGTGAATGGTTCTAATTTAAGAAATAATTTATTGATCTTAATCATTTGGCTTTATTTATTTTGTATTGTTTAAATCAAATCTTGTTTTTTTAATGGTTAAACGGAGGAGTTAAGTTATTAAATTTAGCATACTTGGGTTTTTTGGGTCTCTAAAGATGATGTTGAGGTCTGGTTAGTTAAACAAATCTTGGATGGTGGAGATCTACGGGTGATATCCTCTAATAATAAGATTTGCTGAAACAAAATCTTAGCTTAATGGAGGGTCAAATGATGGAATTTTAAGATCAAATTCGGTGGATAGACATGAATTAAGATGATGAATCATGTGTAAGGTTCAAATTTAAGAAAGAATTTATTTATCTTGGTTGCTTGGCTCTAATTATTTTGGGTCATTGAAATGGAATCTTGGTATTTTCAATGTTGATCATCGTAGATTTGAGGTGGGATTAGGGGGTTGAGTGTATTCTAGTGACCTCACAAAAATGAATGTGTTGGGTTTGACTTTGTAGAGTCAAGGTTTTTAATGTTGTATAGATCGGGACCATTAGAGAAGAGGTTGGTGTGATGAACAACGAGTCTCCAAGATATGGTGATGAAATTTAACGTGTAACTAAGTTATAGATTTTTAAGTCTAGGAATTATGTTTGATGTTGATCTCAAGGTTATTATTGTCATCTGGATTGTACCAAAATAGGGGATTTTGGGTTTTGGTAAGTTAACTTGGTTATGCTTTCAAGTTTTGAGGTTTAAATAGAGGGTTTAAGAAGGTAGCGTGGATGGAGCAAACAAAAATTGGGTGTTGACAATCATTTATAACTTAGCCCAATCCGGATAAACCTATAATTTTTTTTGGCTCAAGCAATTATTTTCTTTTGAGTTATGTCTTGTTTGGATCTGCATCAAACCCATACATAATACAACTACATCCACATTTTCTTATTATGCTGGACTTTGGATTTAATCCACAACCATCTTATTGTGTTTAAAATAACCAAAAAATTAAAAAAGCTACAAAAATAATATTTGAAGTATATATGTATAAAAAATGTATATAAATATAAAATATTAAATTTATCACTTATAAACTTTATATAATTATACATAATATATGTATGCATAAGTATACTACATATATACTAATATACATAAGATAATAATTTTTTATTAGTCGAGCACCGATCATCGGCCACTACCATCTCTTTCACCACTACTCAAATTAAAACTCAATGCCTCAAGGCCCTCAACAGTCCAACATGACCGGTCGTTGTGCTGCAACAGTCACCGCATCACCGGCCTACATTGCTCACTACCATCGCATTTGCACCATCAAGAACCCACAACTGCCATCGTCACACACTCACACTTAGCCCACTGTCTGGCACCCACGACTACTACCGTCAATCCCCTACCTCTTTTCTCAAGCTAATCACTTTGCTTTTCTTTGCAAACTCAGTCATTTAAGATTCTAGGTCACATGCTAGTCGAATTTGAATCGTTTCAAATATTTGATTTAATAATCAAATTCGAATTCGAATTGATACATTCGATATCCGTCAAATATCGAATCGAATTCGAAATCAAATCTAACCTGATTCGATTCGAATTCAATCCATTTATAGGCCTACTCATGGGTGCAACTTGGGTGGACTGGGTCAGGTTGAGGATTAACCCAAACCCAACTTTAAGTCTTAAACCTCGAGCTCTAGCTTAGATTGCTTTACTTATGACTAAAAAAGTTAATCTATAGATGCACTTAATCATGACTACAACCCAATTTTATATATTTACTAATATTTTAGTAATATTTACAAAAAAAAAATTGTAACATTTAACCATTAATGAATAAAATAGAACACTAATAGATAATATGGAAAGATTATTTTATTAAGTAATTAGCAGTAAGCTATTATTTTTGGTTAAAAAATATTAATATAATTAATCTAAATTACTAAATTATTTTTGTAACAAAATACTAAAATAAAGATTAGTTATTTTAAACAACAATATTACATTTCTTCCTTATAATAGTCATCGATTTCTATTGTTTCACTTTCTCTTGTTAAATCAAACCCAACTAAATTGCATCCCCACTATTGCAGTTCTGAAGCTTAGTTCATAGGGCCTGGGTTACGATTTAAGCCCATTGAAAATTTAATTAATCCCTCACCCAACATGACCCAAGTTGCACCTTATACCAACTAGACCTGTTCATGGGTCGAGTAGTTTGATGGCCTGGTCTGGCCTGATCTAAGTCCAGCTTGGATAGGATTTCAGGCCTGTAGACTCGGTCTCGGGCCTAAAATACAAACCAGCCTTGGGACTTCTCAAAAAATCTCATCTCGAGCCCAGCCTTGTGAGATCTTTCATTACTTTTTTAGGTTTTGAGGTCTTTTAATATAAATAAAAAGAATTTTAATTGAATAAAAAGGAAACAAATATTTTTTCCAAAATTTTGGATAGGTTCGGGCTTTATATGAGGGTTGGGCTTAGTCTTAAGACCTAGGCCTGATGGTCGGGCCAGGCTCAGGCTTGAGCTTGAGCATGTTCTGTTAATATAGAGGCAAATATCAGCCTGGCCCCGACCTATGAACATGTTTAATACCAACACAAGCAATAGCTTGGAGGAAAATATTAAGGCCACTCAAATGCAAACCGTATAGCGAGGTTCCAGAGTTTATACTTTGTATCTCCTCGATATATACTTGTTAATTGGATTAAAGACCTTGTTGTGTCTATGTCTGTATCTAACTAGCAAATTTAGTTATAAATTACTTATCTATGTATATAATAGAAAGGGCAGTGTGTAGAGACCAAGGATCTATCACTACAAGCCCCACATAGAGTATAATAAAGCATGGGTATAAATTAGATGGGTTGGGTGGGGTTAAGGGCCAATGCTAGAGCAACCTTGAACAAGAACCTTGGCTTGGAACAAGATTGATGTCAAAACCTAAATTTTTCAACCCAAATATATCCAAAATCCTATTCAATCCCAAGTGT
This sequence comes from Nelumbo nucifera, assembly GCF_000365185.1. The sequence goes on from NW_010729204.1 coordinate 111,857, forward strand.
TTGCATGGGTTTTCTTACATGGTTGGAAGGCATTAGTTGCAAATTCAATTCAATCCCCCCCCCCCCTCTCTCTCTCTCTCTCTCTCTCTATCTATCTATATATATGTATATCTACACACACATATATATATAAACTCATAAACTTAATTCACTATATAAGTTTATATAGCCCTTAATCCATGGGTTATGTGTCACTTTACTACTTGAAGTATGAAAAATTCAAATCCCCCCATTTGCACAATGCTAACCATTAAGGGTTAAAGGAAAATGACCATATTAACCCCATTAAATCATTGATTTGGCACATGTGGCAGAATAAGGCCATGTTTAGGAGTGCTTAAAAATAAGTGCTTATTTGGGTCGGGACCACACCATTAAGCACCTATTGGTGTTTGAGAAATAAACCTAAAATAAGTGCTTATTTTAAAAATAATGGCTTATTTTTAAACCCAAATTTCCAGCTTTTCTTAAATGATTATATATGGAACCAAAAATTTCTTGCAGTAGGATTAAGAGGGTGTCGAGGAAGCTTGGATGTATCAGGGTCCTTTTTAGTAGTTCTTTTTCTTGTCGGATAGCTGTTATGTGGAAGGATGGCTGGTCGGTTTTTCTTATTTATGCTCATGATTGCTTTATTTGTTGCCTAGTTTGTGTGGATCCTTGGGATCCATTTATTGTGGTTTTTGTGCATGCCAAGTGTTCACTGAATGAGCGTAGGACTCTTTGGTCCCACTTATGTCAGTTGCTCAGTTCTTTAAATATGCCTTATCTACTTATGGAGGATTTTAATGCCATTAATAGTAATTCTAGAAAGTTAGGTGGGGAGCCTCCAAATATTTACTCCCTCCATGATTTTTCTGACTTTATTAGCTCTACAAATCTCCTTGACATGGGTTAATAGGGAATGCCTATTTGTAGGCCAGATTAGACAAATCTCTAGTTAATCCGATTTGGGTTTCCTCTATGCCGATGCAGCCTATCCAACATCTAAATAGGCAATATTTGGATCATTCTCCATTATTTATAAACTGCAAGAGAATTCTATGACAGGTCCATCCATGTTTCGGTTCCAACAAATGTGGTTGAAGCATGATGATTTCTTATCAGTTGTGGAACATTCTTGCATGTCTTTTGCACTAAGTAACCCTCTACAAAAGGTGGTATTCAAATTAAAGCGTCTCCATGGTATTCTGTGGGAGTGAATAAAGATGTTTTTGGCAACCTCTTTCAAAATATATATAAAAAAAAAAATTGTAGGATGATGTTTTGAGGGCTGAGGTCACACACTTTAATGAGAATAATGTTTCATGTGAAATATGCAAAAAGTAGGTTACATGATGCTTTGTTGCAAGAGGAGATTTACTAGAAACAAAAATCATGGATATAGTGGCTCTTTGATGGTGACAATAACACTAAGTTCTTTCATGCAAAGGTAAAGGCTAAGCGGCAGAGAACCTCATTCCATAACATCCAAGATGCTAATGGAGCTCTTATTACTAATATTAATGTCTTTAAATCTGAAATAGTTAATTACTTCGAGCGGATTCTCTCATTTGAGGTATGTACGGTTGATGATGAATTTTTGAATGTGATTCCTAGCTTGATTTCCCCAGCTGATAACTATCTTTTCTTAGCACTTCCCTCTCTAAAGAAATCAAGGAGACCATTTTCTATCTTTCTCTAAGGATAGTGCACCAGGCCCGGATAGGTTCTTGGGTCATTTTTTTTACTCACTGTTGGAGTATTGTGAGTGTAAGCTCCAAAAAGCTCATAATTAGCTCAAAGGAATGGAGTAGCCACTCATTTTTTTTAAAGGAAATAGGCCTTTATTTTTAGATTTGGAAATTGATTTATTTGCTTTGATAGTGATTTCATTCTTCAATAGGAAAAGCACCTGACCAAGAGATTTTGGATCCCAAGGATTGGGAGAGGGAAGACGTTAGGAACCCCTTTCTCCAAGCTGCTATAACAACCTAATATGAGAGTTGGCTAGGCTCTATTTCATATGAAAAACAACAAAAATAGTTATTGGGATTTTTGAGATTTGTAGAAACATGATCTCAACTTCTATTGAGACCGATTTTGAGGAGATGTTATCAAGTTTTAGGTATTAATTTCCCTAAGACCCTTGTCTCTTTTCCTCTATTCTCAGTCTTAAATAAGTCAAGAACAGTGGTTCTCTGAGGTCTTAGAACTTTCAAACAACCTAAAAAAGACAAACTCGAGCTACAAATGTGGTAAGAGGCTTACCTCTTGTATGTTACCTTGTTATTGAGATTCTTATAGCTGAACTTAAAGAAGAGAAAGATTGAATGAGCTTGGAAGAGCTTTCTGATAGTTGGAAGTTTGGGTATGTTGAGCCAGTTTTAGATCTGAAATGTGGTGAGTGGATTCGGAATTTCAAGTTCAAATGTTTGGGGGTTTTCTTGCGAATGGGGCATCTATAGGAGTTGGGAGTGCTCCTTTGGCTCTTTCTTTTTGTCTTCATCTCTCTAGATCCCCCTTTCCTTAAGCACTAGTAGGATCAGTATTTATAGAGAAGGGAAGGGGAAGAGTTATGAAATTTGTCCAATCAAAGGACTGGGGTTTGAAAATAGCTTTTTCACAAAATTGGATAAAGATTTTTCAAAGAAAATGGTGTCTGGTCAAGCCTTCTTCTTTGGTGAAAAGTTTTCTTTGATTTAGGGGTGATTTTCATGGATTTTGTGCATTCAATGGGAGATTGGGGCGTGTTGGACGTTGCAGCCCCATATTTGGACTTGATAATGACAAAAAATGCAAATTTAATGAACTTTTAAAAGTGGTTTTGTCTCAGTTTTAAGTGGGCTTATTTTTGGGTTTTCGGGCTTTTTAGATCCATTAAGCTCAATTTCATTGGTCCAAGTGTTTGAACAACTCAAGAATGAGTTTGACACCAGCCATCACATTTTTGAGGTTTGATATTGGGATAGATGAGGTGGTGATTTGATTTGGTGCGTCGCAATGACATCTTTCTAGTTTAATAGTCAAACAAGTAAATTAGGATGTGAAATTTGACGTGATGAGATGTTTTGGGTCTCTAAACACAGTGGTGAGGTCTGATTGGCCTAATAGTGTCGAGACGATGGAAATATATGGCTAACAAATTCGGATCAACGAGATTTGTTAAAATAGAACCTTTGCTTGATGAAGGATCAAACAAGGGAATTTTGGGATGAAATTCGGTGGGTAGGCATTTTTTAATGTCCTGAATTTGATGGAAGTGATAGTCCATTGATCATAGGTGTGGATTGATAGATTTGGTTTGGGTCAATGGTTTATTGGTTAACGAAATGGTTTGAAATGAAATCTCACTTTTTAACGGTCAAATGGAGGAGTTTGGTCGTGAAATTTAACGTGATGGGGTTTTTTTGGGTCTCTAAACACAGTGGTGAGGTCTGATTAGTCAAATGAAATTCTGAAGATGGATGATAAGCTCTAATCAATAAGATTTGTTGAAATAAGATGTAGGCTTGATGGTGGGTTAAAGAGGGGAATTTTAAGCTAAAATTTGGTGGGTAGGCACAGATTGAGGTGAGGAGTTGAGAAGATGGTTCTGATTTGAGAAGGAAATGGTTAATATAGGTTTTCTAAATCTAGTTGTGCAGGGTCAATAGAATGGAATTTAGGTGCTTTTGAGGTTGATCGTTGTACACTTATAGTGAGATTTGCTAGTTGATTGTGTTCTAATGATGTAGAGGTGATGGATGCATTGGATCAGAGCCATTAGAAAGGAAGTTGGCATGATGAATGGTAGATGTGTGACTAATTTATAGTTTCGTAAGTCTGTAGGCCATATTTGATTGGATGTCAATGTTAATCTCGAGGTTTTCATTTGTCCAATGAATTGTGTCAATAGAGGAATTTTTGGCTTTATAAAGTTCTAAAATTGATTTGGTTGTGATTCCAGATTTTTGGGGTCTGAAATGAGAGTATAAAGTGGTAGGGTGAAGGGACTGTGAAAAAATTGGGTGCTAACAGTGGGTTTTGATTTGATTGATGCAATTTGCTTTTAGTTTAATGGTGGAGACCTTCTTCTCAGCTATACCTCAACCTATATTTCTCTGGTCCCTAAAGTTAAGATTCTGTCTTCCTTCTTGGATTTTAGGCCTATCCGTGTATGCAACTTTATTTATAAGGTGATTACTAAGATTTTGTGAATAGACTTACCCCCTACCTCACATGTTAGTTCCCCCCATCAAGGGGCCTTTGTGAAAGGCAAAAACATTATGAATAATATTGCATTAGTCCAAGAACTCTTTCAGGAGATTGACTATAAAATAAGCGGGAATAATGTTGCTCTTACGCTAGATATGATGAAGGCATATGATCGTCTGGATTAGAATTTCCTCTTCTTTGTACTCTAGAAGTTTGGTTTTGATGCTCGGTGGATTGATCTTGTTCGAAAAGTTGTTGACAACTGTTGATTTTCTTTGAGCTTTCATGGGTGCTAGGTTGGTTTCTTTAAATCTACACGGGGTTTAAGGCAAAGGGACCCCCTCTCCTCCTATCTCTTTATTTTAGCAGAAGAGGTTCTTAATCGTGATATCTCTAAACTCTTTCACAACTTCCCAGATCTGTAGTATAGAGTCCCTTGGGGCTGTGTTAGTGTTTCTCATTGCTTATGCGCGGTTGACACGATCATTTTCACTAATGGATCAAAATATGCACTTTAGAAATTAATGCTTTTTCTCTCCAGATATGAATCAACATCTGGACAAAAGATTAATAAACAAAAGTGCTTTCTATATCTCTTCTAAAGCCAGCCCCTCACGTTGTTTCATTGTTGCTAATACAACTGGGTTTCATAAACAAGCTTTTCCCTATAAATATCTTGGAGTTCCGATCCATAAAGGCAAAGCTAAGATTGGGAATTTTCTGGAGCTCATACAAAAAAAGTTGAAGCTGAAGTCTACTATTGGCAAGGAAAATTTTTATCTATGAGGGGTAACCTCACATTACTAAAGCATGTGCTGTCTTCCATGCCGATCTATATGATGTTGGCCTTTGACCTCCCAAAAAATCTGCTACATAAATTGGAGAAGAAATTCAGGTATTTCCTTTCGAGTGCCTCCGATGATGCCAAGCATGCTTGGGTTAGCTAGGATAAGGTATGTCGGCCGGTTGAGGAAGGTGGCCTTGGGCTCAAAAATTAAAAGACCTGAATCTTCTATTTAGACTAAAAGCTCTTTGGAGGGCCCTAATTGAACAAGGAATTTGGCAATCTTGTTGTAGAAGTCGGTTCCTAAACAATGATCATTATAGCAACATCGACTGCTCCAAGGGTTCTTCTATTTGGAAGTTGAACTGCAAATTTATAGATCTGCTCCTTGCAAATTCCAGATGGCTCATTAGATTAGGTATTGTTTCTTTTTGGCATTATAAATGGTGTGATGAGGGCCCTATTGTTAATCATACCACTGAAGCCATAGACACTAATATTCTGGTCAGCGATGTACTTGATGAAAATGGTAATCGGGACTGGTCCAATCTGAATTATTCATTACTTGATGAAATTAAGTCTGCAATAACCTCTTCTGGTATTCTTCTCTCACCCGGTTTGGACAGATGGACATGGGTGCTGAATAATTTAGGTAATTTCACCTATAAATCGGCTTTTGATGTAGTTCAAAATCGTTTTTAGTAGGTTCCTTGGGCGAAGCTCGTTTGGAGCAAAGGCAGCCCCTCCAAAATCTCCTTCTCATGGAGGATTTTGTGTGGGGAATACCGATTGATGTGGGTATTCAGCGTCTTGGCATCCCTTTCCCTTCCGCTTGTGTATGCTGTAATCACAAGTCTGTTCAAAGCATGGATCATCTTCTTATGGATGGGGTTCTTGCCTCAAAGGTCTGAGGCTATTTTTCCAAGACTCTCGGGGTCCCCTTGATAAGATATCAATTTGCCCGGACTCGGATTCTTCATTGGTTTAACTGTGCTCAATCTAATTCTCAGTTAGGCTAAGTCATTCGAACCACTCCTATGTTGGTAACTTGGGATGTTTGGAAGGAACAATGCCACTGTCGAATGGAAGGTGTCTCTCTATTTGCCCATGCCATTATCCAAAAAGTTTGTTGTTGGCTCCAAGAACTGAATTGGTCTCCTCCCTTGAACGCTCCTAGTTGGAGTAATTTCCTATCCTTTTTGGTGCTTTTGGGTACCATCAAGGTAAATGTTGATGGGGCCTCAAGGGGAAACCCGGGCCCAAGTTGCTAGAGGTGGAGTTTTTAGGGACAAGAGGCAATTTCATCTTTGGGTTTGCTAGTTTTTATGGAGTCGGTTCCAATATGATTACCGAGCTCAGAGCTATTCTGCAAGCAGTATAGTTTGCTTCCGAAATGGACCTTCGCTATCTGACTATGGAAAGTGATTCTAGGGTGGCCATTGATATCTTGAATGGTAAAAGCGCCTCTCCTTGGCACTCCCTCTATAACCAACTTTGCTTGTTGTCGATGTGACAATTTCACCTTTAACACAAATAATGGCCTTCCTCACTCATGCACATGCTATCTTTTCAGTGATAGTTTGTTTATTGCTCATGTTAGGTTACACTAATTTTTTGCAAAAGGTAGACGAGCTATGAGCTACCTCTTTGCTTTGTATAGCTTTTTTGGGGTTAGGCTTTTATGTCCCCCATTAGGCCCTTTTTCTTATATCATTGAGAGAAGGACCATTTAGCCTAGGGTCAGAATTCATAGGCCTAAAGTATAATTGGGGTAGGTGCCAGATCGGAATTGATGCTAATTTACAGGCGGGTATGGATGCATAGAGTGTAGGTTTTTGATTTTTGAATGTTTATAGATTTGCAGGGGAATTCAGAAATCTGCATTAAGCCTATCCGTACTTTTCCATAAAATTTTTTATGGCCTCCCTCCATCGAGAATAAATTTTGAGATAAAAAATAGATACACTTCTTTATTTTCCTTCGATGAGCGAGAAATAGTAAGTAGCTTCTTGGAGTACCATGCAATAAGATTTTTTCCTAGGTAAACACAATAGTCCATTTGAGAGCTCTTGTTATTTGAAGTTTGAACAACCAACCCAATCAACATAAAAAAACATGAAGAGAGGTGTGCTTAGAGGGAATAATGGCATGACCAAAGTCGATAGTCTACTTCAAATAATGCAATATGCATTTGACAACACTTTAATGCTCCGCCATTGCGCTATGCATATACTGGTCTTGTTGACAGTAAAGGAAATCCCTAATCGAGTGGATTGCAAATTTTGAAGAGAGCCGACTCTTTGCCTATATATGGTTCTATTGGGAAGTAGACCTCTATTGTCATGAAGAGAGGGACGAATAGAAGTAGACGTTGGTGTAGGCAGGAGTTTGGCCTCAGTCATCTTAAGCTTTCATGAACAAGTCAACAATGTATTTCTATTGGGTCATTAGGAGAATACCCAACTACTCGAGGTGCAAACAACTTCCATGCCAAGAAAGTAGCAAAGGGGACCAAGATCTCTTAACTATAAAGGATTGGCCCATTGAGTGAATGGGATGGGAAGTGGATGAATCAGACAATGATATCATCCATGCAGATTAAAACAAATACACTAGAGCCACAATGACAGCGATAGAAAAGAGTATGACCATGTCATGAGCCATTAAAGCCATACATGATTGGGAAATTGTTTGACAATAAATCCTGATGATTATATTACATGGAAAAAATTCTCGATTAGTACTTTGTATTTTGGGCCTAGTGCCACTTTGGTCCCCGAATTTTAAAACGTGACGATTCAATACCCAAACTTTCAAAATGTGCCAATGCAGTACCTACCGTTAATCAGCTGTTAAGTGGTATTTGAAAAGACACAAATGCCCTTCAAGTATCATCTAATTTTCTTTATCAACCATCCAAACATTGATAAAAAATGAACAGTCCCAAATCCTTGACTCTTCCATTCAAGAGAGTTGGGGTTACTAGAATGCCCATTGGGATGTGACCCCAAATGTGTCCATTTACAAATGGACCGGATCCAATCTAATCTAAACCCAATACAAACCAAATCCAATCCAATCCATTAAAATGTAAACAGACTGTATTAAGTCCAATCTAAACTGAATGAAATGTCAAAAATTATAAACTACAAAAATATATTAATGAAGAAAACCTGAAACATTAGAATAATAGAATCAAACTTCTTCACAAAATATATATATATATTTTTTTAAGTTTATTCTTTCTATAGATTAATCTTCTTCACTATAGACTACCAATCTTCTTCATCTCAAAAAGCTCTTTTCTGCAAAATTTCATCCACATATGCGCTGTCAACCAGTACCTGAAAAATACAAAACGCATAGCTTGTCAAAATCCCACCATTGCCCAACTCTGAGTTCACTAAATATTGAGTAAAACCTATAGAGCTTTCAATAGCAAGGTTGCCACCCCATTTTTTAACAGTAAATCAACCAAAAGTTTCCATTGTTAGAAGAATTTATTTCCCTAATCTCATAAGCCAATTTCATTGACCTTGTAGCCTCGTCCTTAGTTCACCAAGTGGTATTAATAACCTCCACAACTATTGGCCTGATTACATTTTCATTGGAAATTTCTGACCTTGACAATAAGGCTCTTCATTAGCTTTGTTTTCTTTCCTATGGGACTGTTCTATATGAAAATTTCCAAATAATGTTGCCAACTCCATTCTAGGTTTCTAGTTGGCTGATCTTAAGGTCCATATGCACAAGATTTTCATTCTGGATCTTGGGACTCTTCAGTACTGCCACTCATGCATAGAGCTAAAAAAGTTTTGAAGCTTTCATCTTGAAGTAGAGGATTTTGAGAATCATACGGTCATTTCCTCTTACAAATTTATGATTTTCCAAATTCACTGTAAAGTCATTATATTTGTCCTTTTGGATGTACATTTTTATGTTTTGAAATAAAAATTGTTTGTTAAAAAGGGCAGTATTCTATTTGTTGAACTGCATTTTTTTGTTCTCATAAGATTCTTGGAGTCTGATCCCATAACTGGAGAAAGTTGTGATACAAGTCTTGGTTTGTTAAACCAAAGAGCTCTCAAGAGCTTAGGTCCATTCCTGCAACTAATTCAATCTGACTCTGTACCATTCATGGACCCAACCGAAGATAAATCAATGTATATCCTTTTGAAAACACTAGGATAAGTGTGCCTTCTCATTTAATGGGTTTTAAAAGAGAGATTTACTTAATAAAAACTTAGATTTAAAGATAAATCAAAACTCAAATTTAATGGATTTACTGAACCCGCTACAACTAAAAAGATCTTTTTATTATTTACATTCTTCACAACAGTGGTTGGTTCCACCTTTTGCTTCAAAAGTTGTAATTAATAATCTTCAATAACTTCAAAAGGAGCATTCTTCATTCAAATTTCATCACAAAAGGAATCTGTTACAATTAATGATCTTATAAATTCGAGATGTGAGAATCATTACCCACCTTTTGCTTGCACAGATTCACTTTAAGGATGCGGTTTTGTTTTCTTTGTGGGTCCAATGGGTTGCCTAGAAACTATGTTCTGGGTTGGCAAGTTTAATCATGTTAGAGGAACTTTAGTAGTTTATCTATACATCCCATAACTTCAAGCTAAAGAAGGCTAGAAATTGTATATCTCAAGTCTAAAACAAAAGTTTGTCATGCTTAAAAAGCATCCTACCCCAAGCAAAGCATTCAGCTGTGTATTGAATACCCTATCTTCAATACCCAAAGCTCTATGAGAAGTGGGCTGGAGCAATTAAACCTACTTGCAATAGAAAGCAGCTTCAATTTGCACTCCATGTAAAGAAAAAACCCTTACATAAGTTACAATAGAAAGCAGCAATTAAACCTATTTGCAATGAATCGTGCAACAAGGAAACCTACATTCATTCTCGGTGGTCTCTCTCCTACCGTTCTCATCCGTCCGGCGGCAGATGGAAACCTCCTCTGTTCTGCCCAATTTTGCCATTTGCACATAAGTTATCCTAAGAGCTCTAGTTCGCAGCATCTGCAAATCGGTCAGGTAAATCCGAACTAAACTCTTTCTATATTTGCTCTTGTAGTGACGATGTGAGGTCGGGGACAAAGGTTGCTGGAGTTGGTTCCACCGAAACCCACTCCCATAAATTCTCATCCCTGATCCAATCTGACCTGAGTTATTTATTGGTTCCCATGCTTTCGTTAGATCCAAATATACCTTTGCAGTGATTAAATTGCTATTAAATTTTTTTTTTAGATTTCTCTTGTTAGCTGTTGTTAACAGTATGGATACCCATTAGCATTGTTTTCAAATTTATTTTGGTTGTTAGGCAGTTGAGGCTTCAGCATCTATTTTTGTTTTCTTATCCTTAGCTATGCAATCTAATTTCATGTTATGTAATTTGATTTCATTTTAGATCCCAGTAGTTTAGGTTTGAATTGTAGTTCACTTTATTAATGGTAGATATAATATCCCCATATTAGCAGATAGTAGGAACTAAATGTATAAGCAAGGAAGGGGAATTAGAGGAGTTAGAACAACTTCAGAACATTTATTTGTGAATTGGGATGGGTGCCAGTTACAGATTCGGGTATATGGCTTGATAGGTAGGATGTGATTAAGGGGAAAGAGTAAGCTACTAATAACCAGGAGTAAAAGAGAAATATAAAAATAAAAAATCAAATCAAGAAAAAGAGAAGTAAAAATAATAACAATAAATTAATTAATTAAGGAAGAAATAAAACATTAAAAAATTTTAGAAAATAGAAAAATAAAAAAATAATAATTAAAAATAGATAAACAAATAGGGTTCTCTAAAAAAATAGCAAAAGAATAAATACAAAAAAATAAAATATAAAAATTATTAAAATATAATTTAGGGGGGATTCTCTTGTACGTTTGTTCTACTTATCTACTTTACTTTGCTCCTAATCAATTAAATAATGGTATATTCAGGATTATGTTTGTTTAGGATACCATGTGGGTCCCACCAATTGGATCCAGGAGAACCCCTTCCCCCTCCCATCCGAGTCTTACCCGAATTGGTGTAGCTAGTGCTTGGGCTTTGGAGTCACCATTAAACTAAACACACTTTCTAATGTTCATCTCGGAGTCCCATCACCTCCTTTTCCTAATCTGATGGGTGGCGACTCCAAATCCAGGCCAAATAAGCCATTTTCTCGATGTTCACAGACTGACCATTCCTTTAGCGAATTCTTGGACCATAAGTGGGTTCCAGATGGGGCATGTTCAGACTTCATTGCTATTTTTTGTATATATGCATGCTTATGTGTTATTTTGTTTTGTTTTAGTAATAACTACATGTTCGGGTTATGGTTGAGCTGGCTTTAGATGACACGTTGTCACAGGTGACTCCTTCATCGCGCCATCAAGCACCTACAGTGAGCCACCCGAGTGCCAACCGCGTGCCTTCATGGTGTCAACATGTGTGTCATGGGTGGGCTTTGCTTGTATTTTGTAAGGGGGACCGCCAATGGCGTTATTGTAATTACTTAGTATGCTTTTCCATCATTTTGATGTTTCCTATTGTC
>NW_010729204.1:126640-153070 GCF_000365185.1 Nelumbo nucifera
GGGCCCCAACGATTACCCCCGTGACAGCGTGGCACCTACGTGGCCGCCCCATCTTCTCGGCCATGTCAACACCATGTCATATCCGCGGCTTATCTTATCTCCTCGACCATGTTAGCACCACACCACCTCCACCGCCCCATTGCACCTTTCTATCCACGACGACTCCACGTCATGTGGATAGACACGACTGAGACATGAGAGTAGATGGGGACAATTTTGTTGGGATTAGGTCTTATCCGAAGACCTCGACGGTTAACCTCATCACGACAACCTTGAAAGCCTAATCATAGATCTTCGGCTATAGAAAGGTACCTCCCACTCAAGGTAAGGGATCCAACTTCTAATTCTCATACTACTACTTTGCTCGGGCCAGGACTGTTCTTCAACTGCTCGGCTTGACCACCTACTGTCTTCTATGACTTGAGCGTCGGAGTACTTACTCGGGGATAACTCCTCAGGCCTCTGACTATTTCTTGTTCGCAGATCTCATTGCGCGACTTCGTCCTTCCACCTCGGCTCTGACCAGTTAGCAAGGGTTATCTGACTATGACCTCAGTTCTTGCACTACCTAGGATTGAGCAACATCAGATTGGCATTGTCTGTGGGAAATACACAAAAGGCCTTTCCTAAATCTCTCTCACCGCGTAGTCAAGAAGAGATCAAGATGCCAAGAAACTACTTTGAGCATTCAGTAGCCCGATCCCAATCTCGGGAATCCTGTCGTCGCATCCCCCCACGCTAGGAAACCCAGTAGCCACAACCAACAATAGTCGACCCCATCCAATTCCAAGCAATCCAAGAAAAGGTTGGCCAAATCTTGGTGATGATGCAGTTGCTGGGGTCTACGGCGCCACCCACTCAAACCGTCCCCCCCGTTGCCTTGACGCATACGAAGGCCGATCCTCGCCCCGAGGACCCCAAAATGCACTGGTCAGACAAGAAGGGAGCATGATCTGACCAAGAAAAGCAAGATAGAGCAAGAAGGTCTTTCTCCTCTACTTGCTCTCACGAACCCAACAACCGTAGTAGGACTCACCAGACTACTCGGATCCCAACCAAGGAAAGGCTCAGCAAACAGATGTCGTCCCAGGTGGTCTCTGTTGCTAAGTCCAGTTTGGTTAAAGGCCGCCCAACGCAGCTCAAGAAAGAAAGAGCCACACACGCCGTGGTTCCAGATGACAGAGATGCAAAGATTTGGGAGTTCTGACAACGCTTAACTGAGTTGGAGTGCAGCCAAGCCCAAAGGAGCGCGGCGCCACCTGTAGATCAGCCCATGCAACCAACTGGCCAGCCCATCAAAGAGCCACCCTTCGTCAAAGAGATCGTGGACGAAATTCCCCCTATAGGGTGGCGGGCATCACAGTTTGACAAGTATGACGGGAACACCAATCCCAGTGAACACATCGAAGTGCTCAATGCCCAAATGATGCTGCACGGTTCATCCGAGGACTTGATGTGCAAAGCCCTCGTGACCACCCTCAAAGGCCCGACCCTGACTTGGTACTCGTCCCTTCCCCCGTGCTCCATAGCATTATGGGAGTAGCAGGAGAGCCAGTTTCTAGCGCAATTTACAACAAGCCAGAAGCATTGGAAGACTTCGGCCATCCTTATGCAGGTGCGGCAAAGGAAAGGAGAATATCTTAGAGACTACCTGGCGGGGTTCAACCCTGAAGTACTACAGGTCTGGAACTTGAACCAATCTGTGGCCGTCACAGCCATATAGCACGGACTTCGTCCTTTGCCGTTCAACTTCTCCATATCCAAAAACCCTCCTTAGACATTAGCCACATTGATGAACCACACCCAGAAATACATCAACGCGGAGGAGGTCCAGGCATAGCTAAGAGATGAGGAGGAATGACCTAACAGGAACGGAAGGGACACCAAGGAGCAAAAGATAGAGATGGCAGACTGAGAAAGCAAGTGACAGGATCACGGATTAGAGAGGAGGCCATGCACACCACCTTCGACCTTCAGGAATTTCACGCTGCTAACTACTCCACGGTCTAAAATCTTGATGCAGATTCGAGACATCAAGTTTGTCTAGTGGCCCAAAAAATGAAAACCCAAGCCAACAAAAGAAACTGTGACAAGTATTGCGATTTTCATCGGGACCATGGCCACGAGACTAACAACTGTCTTGACCGTGAGTACCACTTGAAGACCTAATCAGGCGTGACTACTTGGCGGGCTTCATTGACATAAAAGAAGACAACCCTCCTAAGGTGGAGCCGCATCCCAAGCCCCAGCCTGAGCTCCCCCAGCTAGAGTTATAGCAGTGATCTTGGAAGGAATGGCTCCCAGAGGGGAGAGCAGCTTGGACCGAAAGAGGTATGTGCGCTTGATGGATATCGATAATAGGGAGCAAAAGAAGAGACAAGAGGAACTAGTCACATTCACTAAAGACGACCTTAGGGGGGTCCAACCGAGATTGCAAACTATGAAGTTCGGCACATCCTAGTTGACATTGGGAGCTCAACCGACATCCTGTTCGAAGATGACTTTGATCAGCTCGGCATCAACAACGCTTGTCTCACACCAATCAACACTCCCTTGATGGGCCTCTTTGGGGAGTCACTCATGCCAATAGGAAGGATAACTCTGCCCCTGCTAATCGGAGATGGTGAGATCACTTCAACAACCATGGTAGATTTTTCTATCGTATGATGCCTATCTTCCTACAATGCCATCCTTAGTAGGCCGACCTTGAATGCTTTACAAGTCTCTATGTCTACCTTCCACTTGGTCATGAAGTTCCCTACCCCATATGGAGTGGGAGTGGCCTGAGGAGACTAGAGGGCAGCACGAAAATGATACCTACAATCCTGCCGAGGAAAGTAACCAACCATAGAGACCCTTACGACCGAGAGTATAAATCTGCGTGACAAGCTGAGAACACAGCACGACCAACCTGTCAAAGACCTCATTCAGGTGCCGCTCTCCGAGGAAGACCCCGAGAAGATGGTCCAAGTCGGCTCTCTCCTGGACAACCGTCTACGTGAGGACCTCATCCAACTTCTTAGAGACCATGCCGATGTATTTTCATGGTCAATGGTAAATATGTCGGGGATCGACCCCAAGGTCATCACCCACTACCTCAACGCCGACCCACTCTACCAACCAATTAGCTAGAAGAGGAGGAGCTTCATTGTGGAATGGTGGCAGATCATTAACGAGGAAGTCTAGAAGCTACTCGATGCCGACTTTATTCGGGAAATAAAGTACCCAGACTGACTGGCCAACATGGTGATGGTGAAAAAGGCGAATGAGAAGTGGATGATCTGTATCGAATTCACGGACCTGAACAAAGCTTGTCCCAAAGACAACTTCCCCTTACCGAGGATAGACCAACTTGTCGACGTGACGGCAGGGCACGAACTCTTGAGCTTCATGGATGCATTCTCCGGGTACAATCAGATCCAGATGCATCCTGACGATCAGGAGAAGACCACCTTTATCACCAACCATAGATTGTATTGTTACAAAGCAATGCCCTTTGGCCTCAAGAACACTGGTGCTACTTATCAGCGGCTGGTGAATGCGGTCATGGACTAGCTTGGCTGCAACGTTGAAGCGTACGTCGACAACATGCTTGTCAAATGCAAGAAGGCCGAGCACCACCTAGCCGATCTTAGGGATGTCTTCGGCACTTAAGAAATACCAAATGAAGCTGAACCCGACCAAGTGTGCCTTTGGGGTTGTCTCCAACAAATTTCTAGGGTTCATGGTCACCCAGCGAGGAGTCGAAGCCAATCCAGAAAAGATCCAAGCCATCATCGACATGCAATCGCCTCGGACTCATAAAGAAGTGAATCACCTTGCCGAGCAAGTAGCTGCCCTTAGTAGGTTTATCTTTAAATTTGCAGCCGGTGCTTGCCCTTCTTCAAGGCCTTGAAAAAGGTCACAACTTCCAGTGGACCAAAGAGTGTGAACAATCCTTCCAGGAGTTGAAGAGGTACCTAATATCACCACCCCTTCTCACTAAGCCAAAACCTGGGGATGAGCTGTTGCTCTACCTCTTGGCTGGAGACGAGGTGATCAGCTCGGTACTAGTTAAAGAAGCATGAGACCGAGCACATCTAAAGATGGTTTCATATCAACAAAGAATGGCAAAGTATTACGACTCCTAGGTTCGAAGAAGAGAGTTTAAGACTGGCGACCTTATCCTTTGGAAGCTTATAATACTCGCTCCAAGGGAAGGGAAGCTCAAACCAAATTGATAAGGACCATATCGAGTCACTAGAGTGGTCAGACCCGACACTAACAGGCTAGAAGACTTCAACGATAGGCCCATACAGAGGAGCTAGAACACTAGAAACCACCGAATGTACTATTAGTAAATCTACATTAATAAAGTGTTGTTTTCCTTACAAAGTGGATTGTCCAGTGCACGACAAACAACGCACATACTGCACGACACACACTGCATACCATACTACGCAACATGCACCGTCCAACTGAACTCCTAACAACTAAAATTTCCACACATCGACTCGGCTGATCTATAACGGCCCGAGCCCACAATGCATAGCCATTATCTTGCCCAACAGTGTATAGCCGACCAGTTGACTCGATTGATTGGCGACTAGAGCCTAAAACAGAGAAGATCGCTCCCACCTTTCAAGGCCAGAGGGCAGTCATCAAACTTTGTACACGATTGAAGAAGCGTCAGAGCAGAACTAGCTGAGGAACGACTAGTCGATGAAGAGCTGAAAGCTCCCAAGACCTACAATTGAGCATCCCTTCAAGAGACGAGAGCTCGGATAACACCTTTACCAAAAACCGAGGATCAAAGATCTCGACCATAGTTAACCTTCATCATAAGAAGATCAAGGTCCACAACAAAAAAAAAGAAGGGAAGGGCAATACATAAGCTCAGAGCAAAAAAAACATACTTCCAATAAATAGTTAAAGCCTGTACATCGTTTTAAGCTTGGCATACCGAGCCATCTACAAAAAAAAAGAATAGAAAATGGTCAACATCCCAACAATAGCAACAGAACAAAGGAAAACAAAAACTCAGGTAGTAGTAGCAGCAGACAATAACTCAATCCTCGGCAAACTCAAGAAGATCTGCTGACGTCAAACCACCATCGAATGTTGTCAGTAGCCTGTATAGGTATTGGCAGCATCCCTTGAATTTGATCTACTCTTATGCGCCCTAATTTTAAGGTTATTTTGGTATGGTTCTTATCTTCATCTGATGTGTTTATGATTTTTTCTGGATTTTATAGTAAAAAGTTATAGTAAAACACAGGTTCGATGTTTGGAATTTTTCCTCCTTGTTGGTTTTGATTTATTTGGCATCACTAAAGGTATGGGAAGTGGTTCCACATTTTTATAACCTCTAATCTTTCTTCGGAGGTCTTTTTTTCCCTTATATAAAACCACCAGTTCAGTTTTGGGCCTCCAATTGGATTCTAGCCAAGTGTTTCCCATATTTTGTGGGTCTTGTGTGTGTTGCTTGGTTGTTGGAGTGTTGTAGGACTGTTTGAAGGCCGACCCAACTCCAAAGTATGTGCCTAAGAAGTTACAAACTGTTTCCGAAATGCTTTCAGGTAATGTCGATGTCTCCAATGGTATGATAACCACTGTAAAACTTGATGGAACCAACTTCCTAGAATGGTCTCAATTAGCCAAGCTTACTATTGAAGGTAGGGGTAAGCTGGGATTTATTATTGGTAGAAATAAGCTAAAAGGTAGTAACCTCAAACTTGCTATATGGGAATAAGATAATTCTTTGGTTTTGTCATGGTTGGTGTGTTCAATGCAACTACATATTACCTATAATTATATATTCCTCTTCACTTCCAAGGATATTTGGGATCATATTTCAACCACATACTTCCAAGCAAAAAATATAGCTCGAGTCTACCAACCCCGAAGAGAAGCTTGTAATATGCACCAAGGGGAGGGGACTGTAGCAATGTACTTCTCTTCTTTGTGGCCTCTATGGGAGGAAATGGACCATTTGGAGAACTTGGAATAGAAGAACCCTAAGGACACTGAACAATATTAGAAGTATGTTGAGAAGAACTGAGTGTTTGACTTATTACTTGGATTGAATGGTGAGTATGATTTTACTCGACAATATATTTTGAGTGTGGGTATTGTTTCCCTTGCTAATGCATACTCTTTAGTGTAGGGAGAGGAGAGTAGAAAGGTTTCTATGATGTAGACCCCAGTGATGGATCATTCTACCTACATGTCTTCAAGGGCCAAGCTGAGTACAAATAGACAAGGTACTAATGAAAAGCATGATGACGTGGTATGTGATTACTACAAGTGGCCAAGACATACGAAGGACGGGTGTTGGAAATTGAACCCACATTTGAAGCCTGGCTAATTTAAAACTACAAAGAAGGGTAATGCTCATCTTGCTACTATTGGATGTAATGGAGAAGCTCAGGATTCTGTTGACTTAGCTTGAGAAGTCTGGGCCCTCTACCTCTACTAGTTTTAGTAATCCTTCCACTACCTTTTGTGAAAATAGGTATTGCACTTACTTGTCAATCTTTTCCATTTTAGCTCCTAGATTGTGGACTCTAGAACTTGTGCACATATGATTGGTATGCTTTCCCACTTCACCTCTTGTAAGTTGGCTCTAGGGGAAGGAAAAACCATTGTAGTAGATGGATCTCAAACCCCTATCTCTGGTTTGGGGGAGGTTAAGTTCACTCTTGATCTTTCCCTAAGCTTTATCCTTCATGTTCCCCAATTGCACAAGAATCTTTTATTTGTTAACACTCTTACCAAATCCCATAATTGTTCAATGACCTTTTTCCCTTCTCATTGTGTTTTTTAGTACATGAGAACAAGGAGGACGATTGAAACTAGAAATGAAGTTGATAGAGTTTACCTTTTTTATCAAACCCTATATCTGGTTTGGGGGAGGTTAAGCTCACTCATGATCTTTCCCTAAACTTTATCCTTCATGTTCCCCAATTGTACAAGAATCTTTTATTTGTTAACACTCTTACCAAATCCCATAATTGTTCAATGACCTTTTCCCCTTCTCATTGTGTATTTTAGTACATGAGAACAGGGAGGACGATTGAAACTAGAAATGAAGTTGATGGAGTTTAACTTTTTGATCAAACCCTATCTCTGGTTTGGGGGAGATTAAGCTCACTCGTGATCTTTTCCTAAGATTTATCCTTCATGTTCCCCAATTGTACACGAATCTTTTATCTGTTAGCACTCTTACCAAATCCCATAATTGTTCAATGACCTTTTTCCCTTCTTATTGTGTTTTTCAGGACATGAGAACATGGAGGATGATTGAAACTGGAAATGAAACTGATGGATTTTACCTTTTTTATCAAACCTCCGAGCAAGGATTACTGTGCCAGACTGAGTAATGTCAAGATGAAAATTTGAATCTTTTGAAGTTGTGGCATTGTCACCTTGGTCATGTGTCTTTTAAGTCTATTAAATTTTTGTTTCCAAACTTAAGTCAATCTAGGTCTAATTTGGGTATGCATATTGTGAAGTTTATCATCTTTCAAAACAATGTAGAATTATATATCCTACAAGTAATAGGAATGATGTTGCTTTCAACTTGATACACATTGATGTTTGGAGGACATACATATCTATTTTATGTATGGACAGCTATAAATATTTTATATTGTTCATTAATGATTACTTTAGATATACTTGGCTTTACCAAATGAAGAGTAAATATGAGGTCCCTTCCATTGTTTAAAAGTTCTTCAAGACGATGAAAATACAATTTCAAAGGCACATCAATATATTAAGGTCTAACAATGCTAAGGTGTATTTTGAAAAACATATGCAATTATTCCTTGAAAGAAAGGGAGCAATTTACCAAAGTTCATGTTCTCCTACTTCGCAACAGAATAGTGTACACTATAAGAAAAATAATTTTTACGGCAGCCAGAGATCCCTAAAACTACCGCTAGAGACTTTATTGGCAGCCAGCAAACTGCCGCTAGAATTTATAGCGGTAGTTTTCATGGCTGCCAGTACAAATAAAAACTGCCGCTAAAACTTTTTAGCAGAAATCATGATTGCCACTAAAAGTCCAACGTGTGATTTTTAGTGGCCGTCAAGGACATCTTTAATAACAATCTATACATTTTTTCATATAACTTATATATATATATATATTTTTAATTTTTTCTAATTTGCTTCATATAAACCATCTATTAAATAGTTGTAAAATTCTTCCACCTTCAAAGCTGGCCCATTGGGTCCAACTTGCCTAAGTCGATTATATTGTATTATAAATTATACATCATCTAATCTATAACACACGATTCATTTTTGGGAGAATAACAATTCAGCCCAGGGTCAAAATTTTTAGGCCCAAAATATAATTGGTGTAAGTGCCAATTCAGAATTAATGCCAATTCATGAATGGGCATTGGTGGATAAAATAAAAGTTTTTGACATTTTGAATGTTTATAAATCTACAGTGGCATTCAAATCTGCATTGAACCTGTCCCCGTACTTTTCCGTTCATTTCTTTTTGCTTTTCTTGCATCTGATACCAATTTGCAGATACATCCCTTTCGATACATTTGGATGTTTCAATACTTCAAACCATGGTTCAGAGAAATGGCTTTCCACTATGCTCGATGAAAATATGAAATGTCGTTTTTCAAGTCTCTGGAATGATTGCATCAGTTGCATCATAAAACACCTTGGTCACATTAAAATAAATGAAATGACCCAACTCACATTAAAATATGCAAAACCATTATCCATAATTTCTTAGCTAAATGTTTCAAAAGGTTTTTCAAGTGTGAATACAATGAATTTTGCATTTCAAGACTCAAAGAGAAGTGTGCAGTATTCAGTCATTGAAAATTGATACGCTCCATCGAAAGGATACATTAAATCCACAAATAGTTTTCAACTGGATATAAATTCACTTCAAAACCTGGCCTAATTTTTACATGACATTTGGATATAAGGACAGATGTGCATTGGATTTGTAGAATTGCCGCATAAGATGGCCATAACCCAATTCATACAAAACAGCGGATACCATACCAACCCATGTCACATGCAGAAAGCTAAAAGTTAAGACTTGTTTGTGGGCCCAGAATCACCCTAGAGACGCGAACATATATCACGACGTAGCATTTGGATGTATTCCTGCAAAGGCAGAAGAAATTTTGTATTCAAGTAGTACCGAATACTTTCGGAAAATTATTTGAGTTAATGTCTTAAGTACGTACATTTGCAAGAGATTCATCACTATATAATTCTTCAAGATCTTCATAGTCGTTTCCATCACTGTACAATAGAGTAGCAGTTTCAACCATAGATCGAAAAATGTCACTAGGGAGATCATGGTGTTCAATCCTATCAACAGTTTGCTGAATGCCAACCCGAAGAATAAAACAAAGTTAAAAGCACTTCCAAATTCAGTATTAGATAAATTGGTTCTAACAGGCAAGCATTTAATATGCAGAAACACATTGTCCAACAATGACACAGTTGTAGAGGTAGCGCAAAAAGGGACAAAGCAAATTATTTTATTGATCTTCATTAATATATGCTTCTTTATGCTAAAATCCTCAAAATTAAAGAAAGAGAAAAAAAACATGTACAACGAATCCTAGGTCACTTTTGATGTGGATGCTTTTATTGGGAAGAAATATCGCCGCCGGCAGCAGTAGTAAAGGGAGCAAGATTTGCTGATTCTCATCTTATCTAATTCTAGCTAGATACAGTTCTTATCTTATCTGTTTAATATTGTTTTCAGTAGTATGGATTAGTAGGGAGTCTTATCTTATCTTATCAGTTTAGTAGTATGGATTAGTAGGGAGTCTTATCTTATCTTATCGGTTTAGTAGGATAGATTATTAGGGAGTGTTCCTAATTAGCAAGGAGATTTCCTAAAAATAGGACTCTTATCTTCTTGTAATCTCCTATTTAAGGAGTTGATGATATTCAATAAAGGGATCGAAATTTTCAGTCAAGAAAGAGCAGAGGAGAGTTGATAATCTCTTGAACAAATCACCATTAAGGCGCCAAGATAGGTTCCTCAAGAAAAGGGAGGAACAAGGGAAAACATGAGGTTTTCCCCGTGGACCGACCTGTGACGAGATCCTATTCGTGGGCCCATAACAATTTGGTATCAGAGCCAGGCGTCATGGGTGACCTTGAGCAGTTGAAGACTAAGATTTAGGACCTGGAGCTCAAGATCATGGAAAATAGCATGGAGGTGCGCGAGATCAAGGACGACGTCCGAGAATTAAGGCGCTTGATGGAGTTGTACTTTTCCAGCAAGGAAAGGAACCCGGAAGGGGCTGCAACCACAACCGGCCGCCGACCAGACATGGCAGAATCGTCCGACGAGTAGCAGGTCGTTGCCCTAGCGCAGGTTAGCAACACCCAGAATGTCTCGATTAAGTAGGGATCCGATGCCGTCGAGGATTCCATCGATGAGAGTTCAAAGAAGAATAAGAGCACCTACTCCAAGGTCGTCATCGCTAACCTCAACGTCGACCCTCCCGAAAGCGACGATGATGACTATGCCTCCATCGATTCTCCTGATTCCACCAGGAGCATTAAGGAAGAAAATTGTGGGGAGAAAAGTACCTCAGTATGTAAAGACGCTGTGGTTGATGCCACAGAAGGAGAAGCTAAACGGTTAAATAAACTGGGGAAGTGTCGTTCAAGAATTAACAAGGGCAAATGTTCTCTTGAATGTGGGCCTGATACGGATTCCGATCAACACTGTCAAGGGGCTCTAGCATCCCGTGAGGAAAATGTTAGTAACCTTAAAACTGGTTTGCTTCATGTTGCAAGGAAGATGCCTAAAAATGGCCATGCACATTTTATACTTGGCCTAATGTATCAGAGGTTGGGTCAGCCACAAAAGGCAGTGTCAGCATATGAAAAGGCAGCAAAAATATTACTTCGGAGTGAGGAAGAGATTGACAGGCCTGAGTTACTTTCTTTGGTTCAAATTCATCATGCACAGTGCCTCCTGCTAGGAAGTACAATTGATCATTGTGCCGATAAAGAACTTACGCATGAAGAACTTGGAGAAATTATTTCCAAGTTGAAGGAGTCAGTGTAGTCAGATATTAGACAAGCATCTGTCTAGAATACACTTGGTTTATTACTTATTAGAACCGGCTGTCTACAGAGTGCTATATCGGTTTTATCCTCTTTGTTGTCTATTGCTCCTGACCACTTGGACTCCCTTGCAAATCTTGGGATTGCTTATCTTCAAAGTGGTAGCTTGGAGTTGTCAATGAAATGTTTTCAAGATTTGGTTCTAAAAGATCAAAACCATCCTGCGGCCCTAATCAATTACGCATCTCTTCTTTTGTGTAAATATGGTTCAGTTGTTGCAGGTGCTGGGGCAAGTGCTGGTGAAGGAGCTTGTATGCCTCATGTTGCGGCTGCAAATATTGCAAAAGAGTGTTTGTTAGCTGTAGTCAGATCAAATCCTAGGGCTACACATATCTGGGCGAATCTTGCTAATGCATACTATTTGGCTGGTGATCATAGAAGTGCTGGAAAGTGTCTGGAGAAGGCAGCAAAACTGGAGCCTAATTGCATGTCAACTCGATCTGCTGTTGTGCTTCATCGTATCAAGGATGCAGAAATGTCTCAAGATCCCACTGAACAACTTTCATGGGCTGCGAATGAAATGGCTTCAATACTCAGAGAAGGGGACTCTGCAACAATTGAGCTTCGGATAGCATGGGCAGGACTTGCCATGGTTCACAAGGCTYARCATGAAWYTGCAGCAAYGTTTGRAAYTGGACATAATGATTTGACGGAAGTGGAAGAGCGAGCTCTGTACACACTAAAGCAGGCAATAGAAGAGGATCCAGATGATGCAGTTCAGTGACACTAGCTTGGCCTTCACAATCTTTGTACTCTACGGTTCAAGACATCTCAGAAGATCCTTAAGGCTGTAGTTGCCCGCGGCAAAGAATGCAGCTACGCATGGTCAAATCTTGGTATCTCACTGTAGCTGTCTGAGGATGAACCCTCTTCATTGGAACCCGATCCAGGAGGGCAAAATCATTCCACTTATTCGGGATTTCTTTGACTGAGTTTCAAGACACATATCCCGGGTTCGAGCTTGAGGACAAGCTCTTAGTCCAAGAGGGGAGCAATGATGTGGACGCTTTTATTGGGAAGAAATATCGCCGTCGGCAGCAGCAGTAAAGGGAGCAAGATTTGCTGATTCTCATCTTATCTAATTCTAGCTAGATACAATTCTTATCTTATCTGTTCAGTATTGTTTTCAGTAGTATGGATTAGTAGGGAGTCTTATCTTATCTTATCAGTTCAGTAGTATGGATTAGTAGGGAGTCTTATCTTATCTTATCAGTTCAGTAGGATAGATTATTAGGGAGTGCTCCTAATTAGCAAGGAGTCTTCCTAAAAATAAGACTCTTATCTTCTTGCAATCTCCCATTTAAGGAGTTGATGATATTCAATAAAGGGATCAAAATTTTCAGTCAGGAAAGAGCAGAGGAGAGTTGGTGATCTCTTGAACAAATCACCATTAAGGCACCAAGATAGATTCCTCAAGAAAAGGGAGGAACAAGGGAAAACAGGAGGTTTTCCCTGTGGACCGACCCGTGATGAGATCCTATTTGCAGGCCCATAACAACTTTTTTTCCCTCAATGGGTTTTTTGAAATTATATTGGGGGATGGTGGGTTCATCTCATGGATAGGAATGGAATAAAGAAAGTGAATCTTGGAATTCAAATCAAGAATCATGATTTGTGCAATTAACCTGTTTATCAAGTAATTTCGTTGCAGAAGATTCTAGACAAGGAAATGAATCAATTTACAAGTTAATAAAAATAATAGGAAACGGTAAAACAAATCCAGGACTCAAGGACCATGTTAAAAGGGGTTCTTGCAAAAGTACACATGATAGCCATGTCCTAGTTAAATAGGAAGAAGAAAATTTATTGTAGACAAACTTGAGAATCAAGTTTGTCTTCTTTCCCTGGCCTACTCTAACTATGCTGTTGCTGACTTTCAAGCTGTGACGAGTAGAATGTATCATGTTGAGTCGATCCCCTTATAAGCGTTTGAGATACAATTGGCATCATATGTTGAATCATCCTAGATAAACCCATACCACCACCTTGGCCACTTCCCAATCCTGAAAACATGTTGCCAATATCTTGGCTTTCGACTTGTTGGGCAATTTGGTTGAGTGTATTCCTCATTGTTGGGCTCTGTGCCAACTGCTCCAACATATTCCTCAAGACAGCAGGTAAACCAATCTCTCATGCCTTTGCAATGGCGAACTCTCCATAATGTGCCCAAGCACAAAAGGCAGCTGCACTGAGGGTCCATTTGCACCAACTCTATTTGCATTGGTGCTCTGAGACGAGAGATTATTGCAAAACCCGTTGACCGCCTGCAATTGTACTCTGGTTCTCATTGACAGGAGTTGCATGAGATGTTCCAAAGACAGAAGCTGCACTAAGATTGTAAACACCATGCATATTTTCAAATACCCATCATTCTCAGGAGCATGCCCCTTTCATAGTTACAATGCATATGCCTATCAATCTGCATAGTCTAATGTAAAGGAAATTGGCACTAATAAAAGAAAAAACACTAATTAACCAGAACTATCTCAAAACAAGTAGGTAAAATCTAGGTTAAAGATTGTAAGGGAATACAATTAATGACTTTAATACCCCAAGGACATAGCTTCCATGCAAAGGGTACATAATAGACTGGATTGAAAAATCCAGCACCAAAATTTGTTGATACATTGTGCACAATGTTGAGAGGTATTATGTGGAAAGATGTAGTAATCTTTCTACCTTTCAATAGTTGTAGTTGAAGAACGACATCTCACCTTTGGTTGCAGACCTCCCAAGCCTAATCCCAAAGGAACAGCATTGGAACCCTCAGGAGGATCATGGCTCTGGCTGGACTCTTAGAACATTCTCTAATGGAACGTCCTCATTATTATTAAATTGGTGATGCTTGTGTTGGGTCTGCCAATCAATAATTTTCAGTTGAATCTCCAGAGAACAGAATTTTTTGGGGGGATGGGGGGAAGAGATAAAATGTACAACACGGAGAAAAAAAAAGCATCAAGATTAACATACAGGATTGCACTTAAGCTCTTCTTCATTCATACCCAAACCTACTACCCTATCTTGCTTGTATTCTACTGGAAAATGACCCACCTAGAACATAAAAATGACAATAATCAGAGTATGAATAATATAAACTTAAATCTTTCAAAGAGAATAAAGTCAGTTCTGTCTTACCCAACTGCTACATAAATCCAGTAGACTCAGACCTGTCAAACACAAGATGAATGCAAAATTAGACAATAAGATTATAGTCCACTAGGTGGGTTATTTAGGTGTCTTGTGAAATATAATATCTGTCACCTCTGATTGGTTTGATTCTTCTGTGTAGCATACAATCATTTATTCTAAAAACTATTGGATATTTTCAGGGGTGTCATGTTTGTATCATTAAGGTTTTTAAATTAAATTCCAATATTAATTTCTAGCAATATTTACAGGTTGCATGCTTGCCAACCAATATTAATTTCCTACAAAGGCTTGCCAAACATTGGGCATTTGAAAATGGACAAGTTGAAACTCACTTTATTGAGCATATAGTAAGAAGAATAGCAGAGGTATCCTAGCAACAAATCTTTGATGACTAATTGGAAATTGGAACACAATATTTACCAGCAACTGATCCAAGAAGATAAAAAAACACTTTGAAATTACTTCCTTTTCTCTTCACAATTCTGGTTTCAAGGTTTCTATTGGTGATAATAGAAATGTTCCTAACCCTACTTTGTTTACTAGGGTCTTTCCTCCTAAGTCTTGATTATTCAAAGGATAAACAAATTTAAGCGCAAAAGCTGAATCTTATTTCATTGAAATTCCCAGTAATGACTTACAATTGCAATCACTAACCCCAGAATCCATGTCTGCCAGATGACACTAAACATGTATGAGGGAGGATCAACCAATGTCACATTTAGGAGAGATGAAAAGAATTATAGTGTGTAATCCAAAAGGGAAGTAAATTTGTGAAGGCAGTGAATGTAGCAGAAGCAAATATAGCTGAAGTCTACATAAGTATCTTAACAATTAAAAGTCAGAAGTAATTTTCCAATACAAACTTATTCCTTATTTCTATGTCTAAATCCTTGTAAACTTGACATGCCTAAGATTCCCAGAATCTATATCTAACCTTTTACAATATAAATCATCATTATTATTGTTACATGAACCACGTTAGAACTAATTGAGGGAAAAAATGAAGTAAAAAAAGCAAAGTGCAAAGGGTTTGAAAGAAGAATTCTCAGAGCTAGTTAAACATGAAAGATGAGAAAAAAACACATACAAGAATTTTACATTATCCGAAGAAAATAAGTCCTAAAAATAAATAAAGATAAAGGTTTACTGACTTAAAAGGATGAAAATTAATTATTAATACTATCAAGAATCATAGGACAATTTTAAAATTATAACATATATAAAAATATAATTGGCATCTTTGGATGTAAGAAACCAGGTACGGCATTTTTTTTCTGGTATATGCTTGAAGCCCCTCCTTCCCTCTATGAAAGGGGGGTCAGCTTCTTCATTTAAATGATCAGAGACAGATGGGATAACTAAATATTGCAGATTTGGAAGCACTAATATATGGGTCAAAACATTTATTTCGATAGTTTGAGTTTTGAACATTCAGTTTTCTATCTTTACCTAAGGATTTCTGTTGTTAGGGTTTCAAATATATAAATTTCAGTGTCTCATAAGTCTAAGAAAATGATGTTAATTGAAAGTTTGAAGATATTATCAAGATTAAGATAAAGTAATTTTTAGATTTGTTTTCATATATAAGTATCATATTAGATCATTTGTTCAGCTCTTTGCAACATATTGTTGAGCTCTTGCAAACTAACATTTTACTTGTTCATGTTGTAATTCATGACAAACTGATTGAATGATAAGGACAAAGAGTTTAAGATGGCATAAGTCTTGGTGTCATCGTCAAGTTGGGGGCCAAGAGCCTCCAATTCATTTATGTAACCTATCATCCCCATGACATGGTCATGAACTTGTTGGCTTTTGATCATCCTCGTGGTCATCAACAGTTTGAGGATTTTCTGTCTTATAGAACGATTTTGCTTCTCATACATGGTCTTTAGACTATCTAGGATATGTTTGCAGATATCAATTTTATAAAATTGTCTCTGGATAGAATTGTCCAAAGAGGCTATGACATAACATCGAGCAAGAGTTTTTATTTTCTTATTCTTGATATTCCCTCCTTTGTGCTTCAGAAGCCCTGACACCCAGACATTCTGGTGCTGGGTTTTTGGCAACTTTGTCCAATTTCTCAGACGTAAGCACTAGATTTAGGTTACAATACCAATATGCATAGTTGGGTTCTTTCAATTTATTATCGTCTAACAATTTAGCGGATTGTCCATGTGCTATTTCTAATAAAAGGCATGAATAATTAGTCCACAACCATAATATTGTTTCATGTTATCTTTCATAGAATGGACTTTTATCTATATTCCATCTCTATTTGTTCATATTTGATATTTCCCTCCTATCTTAGTGACGATGTCACAAATCATGTCCTTGTAAATGTGGAAAATCACATAGGTGCATGGGCCAACTGTATTAACTACATAACCCCACCACTTTCTGGGGAGGATCACATATCCACCCATCCAATGAGCTTTGCCTTTGGCCTCCATCAGACAAGGTTCATTGCCATTTTAGGTTAAACATTTCCGTATGGTAAGTGCAGACTCGTCATATCGTGAGCCCCAAGGTACCATGGAAGAGTCTTCCATTTTAGGATAAGCCCCTCCCACTAGTCTATGACTCCCCTATCATCTCATGAAGCAATGCTACTAATTGTCTGAGTGAAATGGATAGCCCAATTTTATGGTGCATCTCCACCCACCAATTCAGCCCTATTTTCATTAGCATGAAAACATGCCTTTAGAAAAATCATCCTATGATATTCCCTATCTCATTGCACTTATATTAATCATGAAGGAATGTTGATATTAGTCCCTAGGTCAAATTTATGTCATACCATAGTGGCTCCCATTGAATTTCTGAAAGTTAGATTCAAATGGGCCCTTAATGGGCTAGGGTTCTTGCGAGGTTCCTCTTGAGGAGGAAGATAGTTAGGGGGCCCATTAAAAGAGGAGATCATAAAATGATCTATGGGCATCATGGTAAAAACGTGCATCAGCCATGATGTTCATTGAGAGCCACTTAAGTCAATACATGGGCCAAGCACTTATGTCCCATGAACGGATCACATCCATTCAACACATCACATACACGCACACACACACACACAGACACACACACACACAATTGATCCAAATCAATTTAGAACTTGTAAAATCCATATTCATTTAGATTTCATCAATGGACCAAATTGTCTAATGATTTTATCTTTGTATATGGGCTAAACTACAAAAAGCAGTTTGACCCATATAGCAGTCCATGCCAACGTTTTAAAAAATGACCCAAAAATGGAACCATTTTGACCACTGGTTTCCAGGTCGATGGTCTGACCGTTTGATTCAAATGGATGGCCCGTTCTAATAGCAAAATTAAAAAAATAATTTAAAAATAATTAAAAAAAATAAAAAATGGTAAAAAACCGTTGAACGGGTCGACGATTCAACCGCCCGAGTCAATAGTTTGTTGATTTTTTCAACGGTTTTTGACCAGATTCTAGGTTTGGGGTAAAATGGAACCAGTTGACTGGACGGTTCCCAGACCGAATGGTTTGGCTGTTTGGGTCAACGACAGTTCGAAAATGTTGGTGCATGCTGAAATTGGATAGTCTTGCTTTAATCTAACATAAAATGGGTTTTCAAGTATGGGCCGAATTGGTCCATTCAGTGGGCCATCAAACCCCTGGCCTAAAACCAATTTTGGATCACTTAAACCATGATCCAAGGAGTTGTGATTAGACCCCAAAGGACCATAGGTTCGGCCCAACAAGATTGGACTAAAACTAGGTCAAATCAGCCTAGGGTTTGGTGCCCAAAACATAAATCAATTCACATTGGTAATTATTTGAAATTCTTAGTTATGATTCACAATCAAAATAGAAAATAAACAACAAATAAACCAAAATAAATAGATAGGGCTGATAGTGTGATGGCCTGAATCCAATTTGTACAATAACTACAACCTTGCAAAAAATGCAGTCTGTAGATCGATCTCCATATGCAAACTCTTTCTTCTATGCACGATCTAGCAATTTCTCCGATGTAAAAAAATAGAAAAATGCTAATTTCTATTGCATACATAAGAAAAACCTAATACATTCTTTCTAGAAAAGAAAAATAATTAATTACAAACCACATAATTAAATCAATACATTTGGTGTTCACAAATCTTGCCGCCATCAAGATTTTGATCTCTATCATACTTTCAGACCAAGATTTCAAGAATCCATAATAAAACAATTCTATAATATATCAGAATATATTCACCAAAATTTCAGATCATTTCCCATTCTGAGAACCAATTTCTCAGGATTTTCTATTAACTGCTCAAATGCTAAACTAGTTCTTGCCGATTTGAGTTTTGGTTCAAATTTGATTTGGTTCAGACCAAGGGCTGAACTTGGCTCTGATACCACTGAAAAAAGGGTCAGGATCCATCATATGGATGGCTGAACTATGCTAGATGTTTGGGCGAAATTTCAAAAATTTCTAATCCTTCTGGAAATCGAATTCCCTAGGTTTTAAAAAATTGCATTTTTCAGGATTGGTCTAGCACTAAACTAGACCAGATTTGAAACCAACCAAAGAGAGATATGTAAACCTTATATGGATACCACAAATGAAGATCCCAAGGTGGAAGTTCACGCCCAAATCTATCCTAAAACCACCCTCCATTGAAAATGGCGTAGCATATTCTTGAAGCCGGTTCAACAACGCAATTTTCAGCAAAACTTTAATCCAACTGCTTGGATCGAATTGGGGAGGTGAGCACGAAATTTCTCCAGATTTTTCTTTCAAAAATCAGAAGAAAAACTTATCTATATCAGTCCCAAATAGTTAAGGACGAATTGGGAAAAAACTGAGACACAAAATGGTCTAGAGAGGAATAGAAACTGCAAAAGTATGAAGTTGTCTTAGACTGGTCCGCCCCCTCCTCTTTTATAATCTCTTATGGAGCTATCTCCTAATTAGATTAGGAGATAATTCAGATCTAAATCAGATCTGGACTCCAATTAAAGATAGACGTTATCTTCTTATAAGATTAGGTGCTTCATACCCAGATCCAAACCCAAATTTGCCCAATGTCACATGAAACTTAATTATGGGCTTTACACCCATCAGTTATAAGGCTCATGAACCAAGGGTGTTGCATGGTCAACTTAGGCTTGATTTGTATGGCGTTGGACCCCACAATGACCTCACATAAGTCCACATGGCTTTGGCCCAACCTCTGTGAAAAGGCATGGCCAAATTCACTACTAAATGCAATGAACCCTTGAGCACATCACAATGGGCTCAAAATGGGTCCAACATTTATACTTAAATGATCATTGAATTCATCCATCCTATGAAAACCCTAGAATAATGAACTTAAGTAAAATAAAGCCCATAAGGTAATCAACCCTGTAATGGTCTCTTACACTTAACCTCTCGGCCCATAATGATCAAACATTTCTCCGATAGGGAAGGACCTCTCCCTTAGTTGCAAGATGCAATGTCACATTCTCTGTTGGGATGGATCCTAAGAATTAAAACCTTTTACAAACATTTTTAATAAAACATCATATAAATATATTTTGCAAAACTAAATCTCAAACATAGTTGAAATCTACTGCCGGCAGTTTAGGTTTCCATCAAAGAGAGTGTAAACCCTATCATTCACTTCGCCCGACAAAGGGGCCGATCCTATTACTATGATCACCCACTTAAGAGAATTCTCAAACTGCCCCAACATACCCAGGTTTTGACCCTCAGTAGATCTCCCAAATTGGCATATCAAACATAGTCCAACCTGACACTTAGTGCAGTACTATAATCAAGTCTAAGGGTTGTGTAACTTTCCATTTTTTCCCATCAATCTTCAAGGCTCAGGGCATAGCTGGAAAATGGTTCGGGTTTAGTGTTTCAACCAAACACACTCTGCGTGCGCTTTAGGTCTAATCCTAGCAGCTGAGATAAGTTTCCCCAACTTCTTTGGCAATAAATTAGTGTCAGCCTTGGCAGGATAACTACCTAAGTCTATCCAATGGCTGAGAACATTCTAAATTAACACGAGTCTCATAAGTGTCTAGTTGAAGGGGTAATCTCATGGAAACATACCAATATCAACATGAAATGTACTTTTGTTCATTTACAATAAATGTATTTGTACATCTATCTTGTTGGAGCTAAGGGCATACATTGTGATAGTTATGAATATAACCCTAGCAAGTGCACTAGTTATCAAGTAGTATAAAAATATCGTTCTCACAAGGATTTAACAAAATAAGTATTAGAACTACCACCTTCCCTAATTATTTGGACAATCAAATTTCAGATTTAAGAGTAAAACTAATGAAAAGCATAAAAGAGGAAAACAAGAGCAAAAGTAACAATGCTGAAGTATGTAACGATTGGTGGAATTCGCTAGGGCTTTCGGTCCACCTAACCATTCCAATGAATATTAATGGATGAGATTATTCAAGATAATTTGTCATTCCTATAAGCTGAAGTATTTCCAATTTTATTTAATATTCTCTCTCGAGATATACTAAAACTACTTCTATCAGGTAACCCCTCAATCTCTCGACTAGAATTCTCAAGATAGAAGCGCATTAAGTCCAAGGAAAAACTATTGTATTCAGATGAATCATGTGTATATGCCCCTATATCCCATTCAACTCACACCATGAATTATGTGGTCAGCTATGTGAATTCCTCTCTCGATTCATTCACATATGCCTGATCAATTAAGAGATGGTCACTCCTAATAGCATTAAGCAAGATAATTCATAGACTATATGGAAATCACGATTTTGAATAAATCAGAATAAAAATATATTTATTGATATGATTAGGCTTTCCACAAGCCTAATAACAGATAAATTAGTTCATACTAGCAGAAATAAAACAAACAAGAGGAAAGAAAGAACTCATGGTTTCGCCCTTGGAGTTGAGATCTTCTCTTCTCCTTGCGACCACCTCCTTCTTGCAGACTTCTTGCTTGATAACTGGATTGCTCCTCTGCTTCTTGATGCCTCTCTAATCCGCCCACTACCCCTATATATAGCTTAAGGGGAGGGGGTGGTCTCCTACTCTTTCTTGAAGTTAATCTCTCAAAAATAGAAAGTCCTAGTCTAATCCTACTCTTATCTCTTTACCTAATGAACTCAATCTCTTTATCTTTGTGGGATTACATCATAAATTTAGATCTGATAAGACTCTTATCAATTTCTTGTTCTTGGATTCATATTAGACCTCCTCTGCAAATTGGGCTGCTGCTAGGCTTTTCTACAAGTTGGGCTCAAGCTACGGATTGGGCCTTCCTATGAATTTTCCCCAACTTCGGTTTCGGATTTGACTTCGGTGCAGGCCAAATCTGCGAAAGCCCAATACGTGAAAGTTGTGGCTTTTTCTCCTATCTATACAGTGGGTCTTGAATCAGCCCAATCAGAATTCGGATATGCGAGTTAGGCCCATATTACTGAACGGTGCCAAAACTGTGAAAAATCATCCGATTTGACTTTCTTTGCTCCTAATGCCTTTTTTCATACCCTGAACCGAAATACAAGAAATATGAGTCCAATTAAGTACTAATTAAGTATGCAAGATAGAATATTTGGGAATAAAAATGTGATAAATTCTACTCTCATCAAACCCCCCCACACTTAAACCTTTGCCCGTCATCGGGCAAGACAAAATTCAAGCAAAAATAAAACAAGAACAAACTAGCTAGCCTACTGAAATTTAAACTCAACTCTCTTTAATCTTTCTCCACAAATATTCTAGGTTAACTATTGCAAACCGTTGAATCAACACAACCAAGTCACACATGACTCATTCATCAGTCAATCCATTTTTTGCTACTGCAAACCAAGTAGTAAATCAGGGAAATCTCTCTTTTTTTTTTCTTTTTTTTTTATCGGGAGTTTATGCATTTTATACTCCATCTTACTTTTGGATCACTTGGCCAGTAGGTGCATTTTATGCTCCGTCCTACTGTTGAATTTGTTGGTTAGTAGGTGCATTTTATGCTCCATCCTACTATTGAATTGTTTGGTTGGTAGGTGCATTTCATGCTCCATCTTACCATTGAATTATTTGGTTGGTAGGTGCATTTTATGCTCCATCCTACCAATTGTAGCAATGGTAAAACAACTACCGCAATTACTTAAACCTGAATTTAAGACTAGCTTAACTAGAAATGGCTTTAGATAAGTCATGTACCCATTGGTCGTACCTCATTACTAGGTTCACAAGAGTTTTCTTTGGACATTGTTTCAATTGATTTCAAAAGAGTTGAGGTTTTGATTTTAATTTTTTATTTTTGGAAATTGACGAAAACACAACCTAAATTCTAACCTTAATCCTAAATCCCCTCCCCCACACTTAAAACTTACATTGTCCCCAATGTGAGGTTAAATGCAAAGAAAGGGTAGAAAAACTAAACTATAAATCTAAAAACAAAAAGATGAATCGGACCCTCTAACTCTTGTGGTCGCAACTTTCGGTGTGCTCCCCTTCCATCCATCATGGGTGGGTTTAAATGTGGAACAGGGGCCTGCAAAACAGAGGGTAACGGTCTCTTATTAGAAATCGGCAATATCATATAGTGAGCATTATCTTGTCTTGGCATGGACCCTTCTTGACCGGCCTCCAAATTGTTCAAAACCTCCTTAACTTCCTCATCCAAGTTATCTTTCAAAACTCATTCAGGGTAAGGGAGAGGAAGTTTAATAGCATCTAAACTTAGTTTAGTTGTACTCCCTTTGATCTCCATTTGAGAATCGGTTGCCTAAACTTCCTTGTCATCATTCTGGGTCTCGCCAACTGTCTTCCCACTTCTTAAGGCTATGGCGTTTACTTGCTCTCTAGGATTCTTCTCCGTGTTGCTGGGTAGCCGTCCCTCTTTTCTTTCCGACAATAGATTTATAATCTACCCCATTTGAACTTCTAAGTTTTTGATCGATGCTTCATGTTCTTGGAATTTTGCTTCAGTAGCACTGATGAACTTAAAAATCATCTCTTCCAAATTACTCTTTTTTTCTTGTGGGGGCGGCTGTTGTTGGAATCCCATGGGTGCCTTTTGCTGATTGTTGCTCCATGAAAAGTTTGGATGATTCCTCCACCCTGGGTTGTATGTGTTTGAGTAGGGATTGAAATTCGACCTTCTAGCATGAGAGATAAAATTAGCATTCTCATGTGAAGTAAAAGGACTACTTAATGGACAATCAGATTTAGTATGTCCTATTTGACCATCAATTAAGAGATGGTCACTCCTAATAGCATTAAGCAAGATAATTCATAGACTATATGGAAATCACAATCTTGAATAAATCAGAATAAAAATATATTCATTGATATGATTAGGCTTTCCACAACCCTAACTATAGATAAATTAGTTCATACTAGCAGAAATAAAACAAACAAGAGGAAAGAAAGAACTCATGGTTTCACCCTTGGAGTTGAGATCTTCTTTTCTCCTTGCCGCCACTTCCTTCTTGCAGACTTCTTGCTTGATAACTGGATTGCTCCTCTGCTTCTTGATGCCTCTCTAGTCCGCCCCCTACCCCTATATATAGCTTAAGGGGAGGGGGTGGTCTCCTACTCTTTCTTGAAGTTAATCTCTCAAAAATAGAAAGTCCTAGTCTAATCCTACTTTTATCTCTTTATCTAATGAACTCAATCTCTTTATCTTTATGGGATTACATCATAAATTTAGATCTGATAAGACTCTTCTYAGTTTCTTGTTCTTGGATTCGTATTAGACCTCCTCTGCGAATTGGGCTGCTGCCAGGCTTTTCTGCAAGTTGGGCTTAAGCTGCGGATTGGGCATTCCTACAAATTTTCCCCGACTTTGGTTCTGGATTTGACTTCGGTGCAGGCCAAATCTGCGAAAGCCCAATACATGAAAGTTGTGGCTTTTTCTCTTATCTATATAGTGGGTCTTGAATCAGCCCAATCGGAGTTCGGATACGCGAGTTAGGCCCAGATTACTGAATGTTTCCAAAACTGTGAAAATCATCCGATTTGCCTTTCTTTGCTCCTGATGCCTTTTTTCATGCCCTGAACCGAAATACAAGAAAAATGAATCCAATTAAGTACTAATTAARTATGCAAGACAGAATATTTAGGGATAAAAGTGTGATAAATTTTACTCTCATCACATTGTCTAATAGCTCCCACTTGCACTTAGGTCCAATCGGGTACAAGCCTCAGTCCCACACTATCCACGAGTTTCTCAAACACCTTCTATGTTAGTGGCTTAGTCAATGGGTATACCACATTCTCCGCTGATGCTACCTGTTGAATCTTGATATCCTCTCTGTTAACAATCTCTTGTAGATCTAGTATTGTCACACAACGGTGGAATGGGTGATATGGTGGGATTCCAAATTCCAAGATGAATTTCTTCATCCATACTACTTATTAGGCAGCCTTGCTTACGACAATGTGCTTAGCCTTGGTCTTTGACTATTTTTCTTACTACATAGGGTCCCAAAGTATCCATATACAGACTTTCAATCATTTGGGTTAGGTTGGAAGTCAACATCAATGTGCTCAACCATCTGTAGTGAACTACCACCGAAGATAATACAAGTTTTAGTCCTCCATAGGTACTTTAGTATGCTTTCCACATCAGTCCAATGCTCTTGTCCTGGGTAAGATTGGTATCTACTTACAACACTAGCAGCCCGAGCAATGTCTAGTCGAGTATATACAACATAGCATACATGATGCTCCCTATGCTTGAAACTTGACCCTAAATCTATGAAACACATATTTGTGGGCTATTCTCCGTTGCTTAAGTTAGTATTCATACTTGTGGTTGCGAGCTAAAAGCTTGAATGTTAGAGAGCTTGAATGCAAATAATTGCGTGTACTTGGGCCCTAGAAGGGTTGATTTCCGTATATAGCTGAGCTGCCGTGGGTCTCACGAAATTGTTCTAAGATCTTCGGCCTGAGTAGATGAGATCCGTTTCCGCTTTAGTCGTGGAGTAACGTATCAGTCAATGAAGTCTATCGTTACCGCCTGATCTAGGTGGGAAGGGGATAAGGCCTGCCATTTCATAGCATGATCCTGGGAGGTTTGGAGTATGCTGAGTAGCTTCTGGAGTCTATTACATGTCATCTCGGTTCCTGGGCCCCGAACTAGCTTAGGTGCCAAGGTGACTTTATGCCGAGGTGTCTTTGTACTAAGGTAACTGAACACCCAGGCTCTGGAAACTGTTAACTAGGCTTCTCTTGCTGAATTGTCATCCTACTAGTAGATTGCATCCACGTGACCTTCACTTACTAGGTCATTCCAAATTACCCCTCATGAATTGCCCCCCACTCCTCATGCTATGGGTCCTGACCTAGTGCGGGGAGTTCATGACAAGTCTAGTAAAAGAATGGTAAGATCCATCATATGGATGCCAAAAAGGTTGCGGAATGGGTGGGCGAATTTCAAAAATTTCTTGGCATTCTTCCAACTAGGAATCATATTCCCTGACTTTTCCAGGATTCATCTTGGACCAAAACTGAACCAAAAGAGAAGGGAAGGAATATACCTGATCCGGAGAAGCAGTATCTCCCAACGTCGGAGTTCACGCCCAAAGAAAATGCAGTCTAATTTGCGAAATCCTTAGGGTTCAAATTCTTGTAATTCGAATTAGGGTTTCTCCTCTTTCTTTGTGATTAAGAAACCTCCTAATCCCATTAGGAGTTATCCTAATCCAAATTTGTATTTGGATAAGGAGTCTTCTTAATCCTATTTGCAGATTAGATCAGCCCACTCCTTATCTTATCAGGAGGTTACCAGATTCAAATCCTAATTTGATATTGGTCTCCATGAGTGGATAGGGTTAAGACCCAATCCTTTTTGGCTTGACCTAATCTCAGATCCGACTCTTTAAGTGACTGATCAAATGAGCCCAGTTCGAAATGGGCTTTAGGCCCAATATGTATTAAGTGCTCAATAAGCTTCCAAACTGCTACCCAGTTGGGCTTCTTTGTATTGCGTGGAACCCAAGCATTGATCTACACATCAGCCACATGGGTTCGGCCCAGCCTTTGTTACAAGGCCTAGTCGAATCCACTGGAAAACCCAGTGAACCCCTTGAGCCCATCACATGGACTCTATGGGCCCAACACTTACACTAAGTGGTCCCTGGGCCAAGCCATCTTATAAAAACCCCGGGACTGTGGGTAGATGCAAGATTAGCCCATCAGGTAT
>NW_010729204.1:178697-261265 GCF_000365185.1 Nelumbo nucifera
GTTATAAAAGGCTCTCTTCCCCCCAAGAACGAGGTATGTGATAACTTTGCGCCATCTGGTTTTATCTTGCCTTTGAGGAAATACTAACTTGAGCTTCGAAGCATTTTCACCGAGTTCTTCCCCGGAGATTACTCGCTTTCTCCCCAATTTCAAGCACCTTGTGCTCCAGCCCGAAGAAAGATCGTTGATAGCTAGGACCGGCCAGATTGCGCACCATCACCAACCATTTTCAATGACTCACTTCAAGCTTTCACAATCAGTGATCTTCTTAAATAGCATCAAAGCCTACGCATCCGAGGGATTCCTGAATCTTTTGACATGGTTTGTTTACCATTCTTTTCGCCTGTACCACTCTTTTCTAGGAAAATAAGGAATTGGATTGGTTCGTAAACCTTAGTGCATTATCCTAATTTTACATACGATATGGTTTGTTTTGATCTTGTTTCTCTCAAGTTTAACCTATTTGATTATCTATGTACATGGAAACTCATTATTTTAATATTGGTTGACGAATGAGAATTCAGATTAAAATCAAATCCTAAAATTGTTGCAATTGCAGGGACTATAGGTACGATCTGCAAAAAGAAAGACAGAGATCAAGATAATTTATTCCTAGAAGGTCGTTGAAGTTACTCCACCTAAGAGCTTCAGCGTTCATTGTTTTCACTCTGTAATTAATCTGAAGAGAAGTTTGTCACAATTGTGGTGGTTTTGGATTCAGCCGACAATACCATTTTTCGTATCGCAACATTTATTTCAGAGAGAGACATTAAGAAAAATTAACGTTAAAGAAGAAAGATAAAATTTGATGCATTTGGATTGGACTCGGACCTGAGTCGGGCTTAAATTGGTCAATTAAACTATATTAAAAATTAATATACATGTGTGTATATGTATGCATGTAAATATATATCTACATATATGTACATGCACATATATATGATCGAGCTGGGCTTGGGTTATGCTAAGATTGGGCCGAACTTGAGTTTTCCTAACGATTAGGCCAGCGCCCAATCTAAAAAATATAAAAGTCCAAACTTTTTATCCCAACCCAATCTGAGACCAAAATTTTAAACTCAATCCATGTAAAATTATTGGTTAAATCAGCCAGGACTTAAGTTGAATTTGTCCAAATTGCAACCCTAATATGTATCAATGCTTTGATCTTTTATTATCAAGTAATTACTTTAAACCTTAATTATGCAAAAATCTTGTTTATTGGGCTGATTTAACTTTATTACCCTGTACCACCCTAATATTATAAAACCACAACGGGAGGTTCTCACGTTTGTTTTGTGACATCTATAACACTTAAAACACTTATGTGTTTAAAAGAACAAATAAGCAATTGTTAGTTATGTTATGTGGCATGTAACATCATACTTTCTTCCCTTTTTTAGGCCCTGTTCATTTTTCAATAAGTTATTTATTCAGGTAAATACAATTATCTGGGTAAGTTTTTTCTGGAAGGTAAGTGTATTTACCCATGTTCTTTTATTTCTCAAGTCAAAAAAAAGGAAATGACCATTTTAACCATAAAAATCTAATATTAAAAGGGACATTTTTGTCCCATTCAAGTATTGGAAACTTTCCCCCTGGTGGGAAAGTTATTTACCCACCTAGGGTAAGTGAAACCCAAGAAAATAAACTTTCCTTCGTCTCCACATTAATCTGAAAAGAAATATGGAATTCTTGGTCAATGGGAACCAAACTCTCCCCCCCCCCCCTTTATGAAAAGGCTATAACTTTCATTAGAAATCTTAGTAGACTCATCTTTTACAATTTTCTTCAAGAACACTAGAATAGAACACCAGGTACAAGAAGAGATACAAGTCAAGCCAAAATGAGCTAAGGAATGAGCCGCCTTGTTTGTCGATCTCGATGGAAACACTACTGAGAAATCAGGATGGTGATTCAAAATATTATTGCAGTTGTGAAAGTGTGTAAATACACTCCATGGAGGATTACCATAATCTTCCAACAAGAAATTAATCAGAGTGGCACAATCACCTTCAAAGATTGCCTTGAAAATACCACAAGATAATGCAAATTAGAGACTTTCAAGCAAAGTACGGGACTTAAATTCCAAGGCAGAGCATATACAAAGAGGAACAGCTCGAACATAGATCAAGGTTCCATACTGATCCCTAATGAGCAACTTTCCCTCCTCTCAAAATCCATAAAAATAACACCCCCTTAATACTACATTTTAAGTATTACAAATTTTTGGCTTATAACCCTAGGGTACTAAATATTTCTGATGATGTCGCCTTCATGATTTAACTCCACCTAAACACAGGTGGTTTGACATAATGATTTTAGCTTTGCTGATGCAACTTGGGCGAGTAGTAGAGTATAGGTAGATCCTAAATCCTTGCCCAAATCCGACGAGTCCACAAGGCCAAACCTTATAAATAAGCATGACTTCCCCTCCATTCCCACTAGGGCTGTCAATGGGTTGGGTCCAACCCGAACCGAGGGGGCTGGTTTTGATTTTGGGAACTGGAGTCGATGAGTTTTGGTTATGGGTCTTGATATAGGATTCCAATTACTATTGGTTCCCGATTTCACCTAGTCCCGAACCAATTCAGACCTGATTACTATACATATAATATATATAGGATATTCGATATATATTAAACATAAATATTTATTTTTTATTTATTATAATTGGGTTTGTCAGGTCATACCCGATTGTCTCAAGAACCAATTGATTTGGTTCCATGTCCAAAAGTTACAGACCCTATTGGATTCAGTTCCAAGTAGGGGTACAAGTTGGGCGGGTTGGACCGGGTTTATGGTCAACCCAGGCCCAACCCTAAAATTTGGGCTTAAGGCCCAAGCCTGAGGTCAAGCCCGATTTTTCCAACCCGAGCCTAGTCTGCCTTGCAATTTGATGCACTCAAGTTGGGCTCGGGCAT
This sequence comes from Nelumbo nucifera, assembly GCF_000365185.1. The sequence goes on from NW_010729204.1 coordinate 181,619, forward strand.
GGGCTGGGCTTGGATTGGTAAATGAACCCACTCTAAAATTATACATATACAAATGTATTTATGCAAATATATATACATATATTTATGTATGTAAATATGTATGCAAAATAGCTATACAAATGTTATATATACAAATATATATATATATATATATATATATATGTAAATATGCATGCAACATTTACATATATACACATATATATGTATAAATATATAATTGGGCCGGGCTCAGGCTGGGTTTGAGCTACCTAAGGGCTAGACCCGAGCCCGACCCAAAAAATAAAAAAGCTTGACTTCCTGGGCATGAGCCCAGCCCAAGGACCGAAAATCCAAGCCCAACCCGTGTAAAATTCTGGGTTGGGTTGCTTCGAGCTCGGGCTAGGCCCGCCCAAGTTGCACCCCTAGTTCCAGGTCCAAATCCTCAACATTTAATGTTAGGTCTATTAAGAATCATTTATTTAATGATTGAAGAAATATCTATTTGGGAAATTTTCACTTTAATACCATCAATTAAATGTGTCACTGCAAAAAAGCGTCAAATTGGTCCCTGTCGTTAATCAACCGTTAGTTATCTATTGAAAATGTTAAAATTACCCTTCAAAAGAAGACATTGTTCATTGTCTTCTACCTTGAGACTGAACTAGTTATCTTCAAAGACAGAGAGAAAAAACATGAAATATGACAGAGGGAAACAATAACTGAAAGCAAAGAAATAACTAGACAATAATGTATTTTAGATCTAAAAGTAGAAGACAATGACTTCAATAGTCTAGAATCTCAAACACCTCAACCAGTTTAGTCTCAAGGTAGAAAACAATGAACAATGTTTTCTTTTGAAGGATCGTTTTGACATTTTTAACAGGTAACTGGCGGTTGGTTAATGACAATGACCAATTCAACACTTTTTGAAAGTTTAGGTACTATAGTGATACCTTTGAAACTTCGGGTACTCACTTGACACTACCCCCAAAGTTTAGGGTACTAAAGTGGAATTTTCCCTATCTATTTTTAAGAATCTCAAAATTAATCATTACAATAGTGTTTTTTTAAAAGGATTATCAAAAATGATTAATTTAACATTTCGTTTTTTTTTTAATGTGGCAAGCTTGTGGAAAGTTAACGCCTACTATATTTTATAATGGAAGGGAGTAATTATATTTTTTCAAAACTATAAAGGTGGTTTTTGTTAAAATCTAAAACATATGGGAGTTTTATATGTTTGTCACAAAATCGGAAAAGTTTTTTTATTTTAGGGAAAATTCCACTTTAGTACCTTGAACTTTGGAGGTAGTGTCAAGTTAGTACCTGAAATTTCAAACATGCAACTGCAGTACTTAAACTTTCAAAAAAGTGTCAAGTTGGTCCCTGCCATTAATAGACCGTCGGTTATCTATTGAAAATATCAAAACTACCTTTCAAAAAAAAACATTACTCATTGTCTTCTACTTTGAAACTGAAAGGTTGAAGTGTTTGAGATTCTAGAATAATGAAGTCATTGTCTTCTACCTTTAGATCTAAAACACATTATTGTCTAGTTATTTCTTTGCTTTCCGTTATTGTTTCCATCTATCATATTTCATCTTTTTTTTCTCTCATTGTCTTCAAATATAAATGGTTTAATTTCAAAAGTAAAAAACAATGAATAGCGCCTTCTTTAGAGGAATAGTTTTGACATTTCAATAAATGACTGTAAATTAACAGCAGTGACCAATTTAACACTTTTAAAAATTTAAATACTGCAATGACAGGTTTAAAAGTTTCAATGCTAAGTTAACACCACCCCCAAATTTAATGAGTTTAGATCTATGCCCCACATTGACACAGCACATCCCTGTCGTATATTAGGAACATCTTTTGATGATGATATCATCATTTTTGATACATCATCGGGAGATGTTCCCATACACGGCGGTGCTGTGCTGTAGAACGCTGTGGGGCGCCCCTTTTGTTGGGCGCAGATGTGAACTCAAACTTAAAATAAAACTTATGGTACTAAAGTGGTATCCCAAAAAACTGTGTTAACATTAACACGCTTATTTCCCGATGTGCGGCTGGATAACCGTGTTAACACGCTTTTGCTAGCAGAGGATCCCGACTCGTTCGCTTTACTCAATCCAGGACAAGTCATACTTTTCCCATACAGTAGTACACGTTAGAAACAATACCAATCAGTCAATCCTCTGATCTCGTCCTCATCTTTTTCTTGTCAGGATAAAATAATAATCTCGAGATCTAGCTACAGCCTTTCTAAAAGGATTCACCTTGGAAATCTCATACATACATTTTTATGACCGGAAGGAAAACATCTTATTTGAACAGCATATATAAGAGTAAGGGGGCGGGAGATGGAGCCAGCCAGCCCAGGATATTCGATCTTCCTTCCATCACGTGAACCCCGTCTGCGGTACTGATGACATGGCGCTGTTCTACTAGACCAGGACCGTATAACTTTGGCCAGTAGAAAGAGTCAAACGCAAAAAGAAGGGCCAGAAGGTAATCACAAATTATACGGTTAAGGCTTGTAAATTCCCGGTTTTCCGAAAAATATTTCTAACGTGACGCCGTGACGGTGAGCAGGCTTGTGTAGCACTAACACTAGCAGGGTGTTTAAGAAAATAGTTTCTTCTTTTTCGGTAGCTTCCTCTCTTCTTATGTCAAGAATCAAGATCGCATACAGAGAAGACGACCAGATGCAATTTGTTGGTCCCCGTTTACATTAACTAATTATTTTTACTTCGTCTTGCTTCTGCAAATATTTCAACAACAGACTACATAGACATAGTTACATACATCCCAAGGCGTTAAATGAAAATTTGTAAAGGAGATCAGAGACTGCGAAGAAAAGGTGGAGATGATCATGGAAGAAATCTTAAAAAAAGAAAAAGAAAATATCAGAAATTCCCCTACTGATGTTTCCTCCTCCATTTCCACTTTCAAAACCCCAACTAGAAAAGTAGGAAATTACAGTCTATTATGTGAAAAGAAAAGCGAGGAAAAAGAAAACACAAATTCCAGTATCATTCAGATCTATCCATGGAAGACCGAACAGCTTTAGTAACGGTGGGTATTAGTAGGCCTCCAAGCAGAAGCTGTAAGCAAAGAGAGGTCCTTCCATCCGAGCTTGAGTGTGCCGTTGTCCTCAACAAGGGTGTAGCCGTCGCAAGGGAACATGCCCAGCAATAGGGTAGCCTGAGTAGCAGCATTCCCGGCCAAGGATATGCCTCTAAACCCAGATTGCTTCAGCTTCTCCCTCCAGTTGTGGAACTTCACTTCCCCACTCCTTGCCGGTCCCCCAACCGCCAATACGTTCCTTATCTCTCGTGACAGTAGCTGTTGCTCCACTATGTGTCTTTCCTCGCTCTCCTCCCCGTAGCTTGCTCCGAGCGAGTCGAACAATGCTGAGTAATAGTGTATTGCCTCAACGAACCTTCCCAAGAACGATCCTGCATGGCTTAGGTCCTGCTCTACTATCGTCACAACCTTCGGCGCCAACCTGACCAACAATCCCCCAACAATGTATGTTTCACATGTGTTCTTCCATTTTAATGAATCATTTAGTTGCTTAATCAAACAAGAATTAACATCAAGAAAAAAAATGAAAATGAAAAGCAGCTAAATCAAATACCAATATATATATAGAGCAAGACTTTAATGACCAGTAAAAATGATTAATCTTCGGGTCCATTAACAATTTAACATGCAAGTTATAATATGAGAAATGAACAGCAAAAATGTTAGAAGAACCATCACCAAACTTGTGAGTTCGGCATATCCTTCATGTTCTAAGATGGAATTAATTGTATGAACTGTTGGCTGTCATAAATCAATAATAAACATAATAAATCAAGCAAGAACCAAATAAAACAGAAATTAAGAAAATAATTTTAGAACTGCTACCTCTGCAGGAGCCAAAGAGTATTGTTGTCGGAGCCGGTGACGTCGTACAGTGAGTGGTGCAACCAATGCACCGCAACGGCCTCCCTCTTGCTCACATTCAACCTCTCCGGGTCCAAATTCCCAACTTTATCCGCAACCGGAAAGAACTCAAACGGCAGCCCCAACGTCTCCGCGAAATCCGACAATCGCTTCCCCGTGGCCTCCAAAGCCTCCATGGAGGTCCCAAGGCCTGTGAGCCGAACAAAGGGCGGGCCACCTGGTCGAGATGCTAATATGTGGAAGAGCCCAGGCCACTGGAGGCCTTGCATTATGTCGAGGTCGATAATGTGCACCCTCTCCTCCCTCTCAAATGCTTCTTGTATGGCTTGGTTCGCCGTGAAATGTGAGAACTTGACGAATGGGCTGATGCCGTTGAACACTTGGAAGGCCGATACTATCTTCTGGTTATGCGCAGGTGCATTCGGCAAAGGTGCATATATGCCCAAGCACGAGCTCACCAGCCGTGCTGACATTGCTTCCGAGAAATAAGCGGCTACTCTCTGTGCAGATGTCCCAAATGGCGTCGAAAGCTCTGAGATCTCTAAAAGCATCTTGTTCGCCTCTTCAAAGTTATCTGCAGAAACAGCCTCGGCGCATTGCAGGAGTAAAGTTAGGAGGTGAAGACCTTCCTCATCTCTCTTCTGCTGTTGCCGGATCTCTTCTTTCTTCTCTCTTGTCACTACTGTCGGTGTTGCTGATGCTGTTGTTGCCGGTGCTGCCGAAGGAGAACTTTGTTGTTGTGGTTGGTGCTGCTGCTGTTGCTGTTGCTGGTGCTGGGGCAACGATTGATTCAAGGTGAGTAGTGGTGGTGCAACAGAAGGGCTGGTTGCTGTTGAACGACGGACGTCTTGACTTCCTTCGTGGGTTGACGATGGGTTTGCTTCCAGGCTTGTGTACTGGTTCATGATCATGGCATGCTGAGAGGAAGAATCTGTGAGGGGATAAGAAAGAGGGTTATCAAGCCCGGAGGCTAGATATAGCTTAAGGCTAGAAGAGCCTTGAAACGGCTGTCTCTGCAAACTCACCGCCTCGTTCCTCCTCCTTTCGTGATGATGATCGGCGAGTGGTTCCGTCAACGAGCGGAGCCTGTACTCGAGGAGCGCGGCGAGGTTTGGGTTGCAGGGGTAGATGATCTCCCTCACGTTTTGGATGAGCTGAGGAATCGAGACGCTGGTGGAGCTATGGATGAGGTCCTTTATGACGCTATCGATCCACGCCGTCGCTGTGGAAGAATCATCCATCGGGGAGGGGCTAAGAATAGGGAGAAGCCCTCCGGCAGAAACAGTGGTCGTCGTTCGGTCTCTTTCCGAAGGGAACAAGGGCAGACCGGAAAATCCACACACGGGCCCGGTCTGGGGCGGGGGCGTGGGAGGAAGGGTGTGGAGGGAAGAGTCCAGATAGTAGGTAAGGTTAGAAGAAAGCCCAGGAACGCCTGACGTCAGAGTGGAATTTGTGGGGTAAGGTAGGATAGCGGAGTGGTTATTGGGGATGGAGATGGGATTCGGATTAGTGGTAGAATGATTGTTATTATTGTCCAAGGAAGTTGCATTACAGGGTTGAAAAGCCAAGGAAGAGCGGTCGATGACGGGGAGGGAATTGGTGGTGGTGGCTCGTCGGATGAACCTATGACAATCTCCGCCAGTTTGGAGATCAAACTCAGAAGCGGTTCTCTTCCTGACAACCATCTTACCGTCAACTAGCAGGTCGTCGTAGTGCCTTAATTGTTGTGGTTGGGCTACTGCTGTTGATGGTAGTGCTGGTGGTGGGACGTTCCTTTCCTCACAGCTGTTCGAGGTGCTGCCTAATCGACTGCTGCCGCTACTGTTACTGCTGCCACTGCCGTTGCCATTGCCGAGCAAAACGCAAGCGGCCATTGGATGTTGCTACGATAAAGAAGAACAAGGTGATGCTGCTTCTGTTGATCTTTTACATGGAAGCGTGAGAAAGAATTCTGATATTGATTAAGAGGGTGGATGGGTCCTTGACTTATTGGGATGAGGGCATCCAAGCAGATAACGGTGGGGGGATTGGGACATGGCGGTCGGATTCCTTCCTATTAGCTACCTAATCTCACTCTGGCAACCCTCCCAATACAACACGACCTCCCAGGCGCTTTTCATTGTAGATTTATTATTTTTTTCATGCTCCTCTTCCATAGTTCCATGTGGATGTTTTGTTTCTTTCTTCGAGATCGAGAAGAAGCGAGCTAGGAGAATTGGGCTGGTGGTGGTGGTGGTCGTGAGTTTAGCTAGCTAGATGTTTGTGTGTGTGTATCTATTTGTGTACGCTGCGGCCTGCGGGCCTGCGGCCGTGCATGGGACTTGGATATGGCTTGGCCGCTTGAGTACCAAGAGCGGGTGAGATAGCTGCTCTTTGTTTCTTCCTCTTTTCTTTGATTTCCCTGTGAGCTGGGATCTATCCCCTGTGATGGTTCGTCGTCGCGTGTTTGACGCGTCTATGGGAAGTCTCGACTCTATGAAATTTCAAAGCTCGAGGGTTTGGTGAATCGACCAAAGATAACAGTCTATGGCCTGTATGCCATAAGGAATCCAAATCACCCGGTCCAAACTCAGACTCGGATATTTTTGGCCTCCGGGTCTCTAAACTTACGCCATCTTCTACATTGACCAATGAAAATTCATCAAAATTCACACGAACCCTTTTCACTGTGGAAGTTCTTTCCGTATCCATTATCCAATTGGGATCTCCTGCCAATAGAATACATTCTAACACCACACATCTCAATAAGAAATTAGGACCTACCATAAAAGCGGGACCTAGGATCTATGGTGTCACATGATGTTGGTAGGGTGTTGGAATGGAATTTGTTGGCAGGTGATATGAAGTTCTGAACTGATACCAAACTGGTCTTTTGAGAGATCAGTTTCTGTGCTTCCATGACTGTATTTACACTGTTCTCGTAGCCTTTTAGAGCCATGCGTTGGGAATATCTCTGTACTATTTATTTTCATGGACAAGTATTTCCAATGCAATGAATGTTATGAGGACCTTTTAACATTAGGCTTTGTTTGTTTTTCGGTGCCAGGGGTACTATGTGAGCAAAAGTTATTTGAGCAATTGCCTTACTAATATTAGGTTGCATGGACGCTTACTCAAATAAAGACTTTGCCAGGAGATTTTAACATTTTAATAAACTTACCCATTCTCAAGAAAGTATTGATTATCCTGCAAAACTGATACTTTCGGAAAATTGTTAAATTACCAGGTTCACCAATTTATTCCCTGCGAAATACCAATAAACAAACAAGGTCTTACAGAGTTTCATTAGTGAAAACCCCGATCCAAAAAATTACTAATTAGCGACACTTGATGGCTGTATTAGTAACTACTTAACAAATAACAAAGCCCAGTGCGGCAGTGCCCCCACTGGGCTGCCGCACTGGGCTGTGGAGCCAATGATAAAACTCCATGTCAGCACCTCATGTATTTTATCACTATGATGGGGCATTATCACTGGTTCTACATTTGTTCAAGCCGAGGTTCAAAACATCAATACATCTGTGTACGTGTATCGAGAGAGGCGTATCGGTATTTAGATACATGCGGAAATATATTTATTTTTAGTTTTTTTTAAATTAGTTTTGGGAATTAAAAATAGGTAATTTTTTCAACGTTTTTGAACCGCTAATGACCTAGATGGTCGGACTGTTCAGCCTGGGAACCGTTCAGGCAATTGGTTTTGTTTTATCCAAAACCCAGAATCTGGTTAAAAACCGTTGACCCAGGCGGTCAAATAGTCGACCCATTCAACGGTTTTTGACCATTTTTTATTTTTTAGTATTTTTAATTTTGCTGTCAGAACAGGCTGTCCATTCAAACTGGATGGTAGGACCATTGACCCGGAAACCGGTGGCCAAAATGATTCTGTCTCTTGGTTGTTTTTTATTAAAAAAAAAAAGTGGATTCCGAAATACTTGTAAATAGGTGTATCGGGACCTAAAAGATACGATATGATACACTCAATATGGGGTGTATTGTATCAAAATTTTTAACCTTGGTTCAAGCTAATCTTAATTCTACAACCACTCCAATCACTTCGCTTACATGGCTAATATACGGTTATTATTGGTTATAAAACCCCTAATACAGTCTCCAAGTATAGGGATGCCAATGGATCGACATAAATGGTAAATCCATCTTGGACTGACCCTATAAAGTTGGATTAGGGTAAGATTTATTTGGGTGTTGGGTTCGATTAGGGTTTTGATGCTTTGATCTGAGTCAAGTTTCGGCTTCACTACCTTGGCCTATCGGGTCAGGTGTAAAATGTGTCGTGCCAGCCCGTGGGCCGTCCTGGGCCATGCCTCCCTCCTCTTGGATATTTTGGGGGTTAGCTCAACTCAGCCCACAACCCGAGATCGCACGGGCCCCGACCAGGCTGGTCCGTGGGCTGAGCCTTGGGCTAGGTTGGACTGTGGACGGGACCAAAGTTATTTATTTAAAAATTGAAAAAAAAACTTAAAATTTTAATTTTATATGAATTTTGATGTATACAATTGTTTATATATACAATAATTAAATAAAATAGTATAATAAAATTGAATATTTGTTTATTTTATTAATATATTATGTACTATATATTATTATATAATTATAATTTATATAATATATTATATATTGTATATATAAATATAAAAAATATATAAATATATATAAAATATATATGGGTGCCACAGGAGGCACGACACGATAGTGTGGGCTGTGCCAGCCTGACCCGCTGACTTGAAACCCCAAGCCTGGCATGGCCCATCAGCCCATACAAATCATGTCAGGCCATGGCACGACCTATGGACCATCAGGTTAGGCTGGGCCGGCTTAAAATCATGTCGGGCCACAGGCTACACAGCCCAATTTACACCTCTACATATATAAAAGGTATTTATGTAATTTGGTATTATTTCTACCTTCATAGCCTTGAAATTTAGGGTTTCCTTTCGCGTCTGTTTCGCATTTAGTTATTTCACACATTACCCCTAAACTAAATTTATGACTCTTGGGTTTTCAAAAATGTGTTATAAAAAATACAATTTAAACACTATATATTTGAATCAAGTCGTTATTGGGTTAAATATGGAGGGTTGTGGCGGGAATGGAAACTGCATGTTATTAAGCCAAGTTTTGGTGGAAGCAATGGTCTGGGTACGTGAAGACAGATTCATACCTAACCTAACCCATTGACATCCTTAGTCAATTGCAACTAATCCAGTTCATGATATTTATAAATATTAATATAATATAATATCGATAGATAGATAGTTTTATAGTTATAATTTATATAACTATCTATCTATAATATAGTTCTAATATAATATAATACAGAATTTCATATTTACATAAATTTTTTGTTACTATAAAAAAAATTAAAAATGATCATTCTTTTAAATTTTAGTTTTTCTTGCGGCATTTGCTTAAACACCCCTATTGCTTTACGTATTTACAAAAACCTACCCTCTAGTTTGCATATTACTCGAACATCCCCTATAGTTTGCAAGTTCTTTACTTAATTGACCTTTCATTCAAAACCATTTGTCTTTCTGTTTAGGAGTGTTCACGTGGCCTCTTAAAGCAAGTAGAAAATGTTAGAGATTATGGGTCTAGGGATTTTTATTTTGAAAATACACCCATCGGTTTCAATATCACATCTAGCCCATGTCATCTCGAGACCAATCTCTAATTTGGAGGGATGGTTTTGTTTCCTAAAAATTTGATAAGAGAACTACTAAGAGATCTTGTGGTCATTCCTAGTTTTGAAATACAAACGGTTCCAAGCAGAAGGTCAATTAAGTAAAACGGTTACAAACTATAGGGATAGCTAGAGGGTAGGTTTTAAAAAATCCCTAAAGGGTAGGTTTCAAAAAATGCATGAAATTATAAGGGGTGTCAAAGTAAATGACCTTTTTTTCTTTGTTTTAAAGACAATGGAGCATGCTAGGATGGAGATTGACTTCCCTCAGGGCAAGCCCGTTCCCACAACCAACCGCCATTTGTAACCTTGCATTGAGAATATCTCCCCATGTAATAAAGCACACAAGTATGAGATATTCTCAATGCAAGACTGTAAAGGCTGCTCTAATAGGCTTTGCCCTGACCGAAGCTGAACTCGCTTGGATGAGTCTAATTAAGGGGTGAAATTTCAGTACTGTCTGTCAGGCCTACAAATTTCCGGGCTGGGCCTGGGCCTAATATGGCAAGCCTAGCTTGGACCCAACCTGGCCCACATATATTTAAATATATGTGTGTTGTACATAATGTATATATAATGTATGTACATATTATATGCCATTTAATATAAAATATTATATTTGTGATACTTTAAATATAAAAACGTAGGCTTCGAATAGTACCTGATTGGCTATAGCCCTTACCATAGGTACAAAGTTCAACCTGATCCGGCTCAAGATCACCTCATCACCCCTATTCCAAATCCAACTTGAACCCCTAGTTATCAAAGGGGAAAAAAACAGCTTGAAAACACTGAATTTGATTGGTTTTCAAAATGGGATTTAAATTTTAAGTAATCAAATTGGATTTGGATGTGTAGGGAAGGCAATTTCTACGCCACCTGGTGGATACCCACCCCTACCTGCCTGACAAGCAGGTATTTTTGCTTAAAAGACATTTTAGGATTCTATAATGAATACAAGTACAGATAGGGTCCCAACCCTCCCCAATCCACGTAGTGTTGGAAAGTATATACACTCTATGTATTAAGTGTTGAATTTAATAATAGTTTGAATTTTATATAAAAGGATAATTGATAGTTGTATTTTTTACATGTCTTAATCAAATAATTGGAAATTTTGATTTTTGTTCATATTATTTGACTTATTTATTGCTTATATATAACAATAAATAATAAGAACTTAGTTGTGGTTCTAAACCCAATCCGCCCTATCCTTGAATGCGAAGAGGATAGGGTTGGGGAGGAGTTTGCATTTTCATGTGGGGAAAGTTTAGATTCTCAAACTCCAACCTGCTACAGTTTTGAGGCAGGTTCGGGTTGGGAGGTTTAGCAGAAGGATAGGGTACAAAACCCTCTCTGAACTTGCCATGTTGTCATCCCTATAGATGTGACTGGAACCAGTTTGAATCCAACGTGATTATAACCCTGAAAACCACACATTTTCATCTTGGTTCGCCCTATAAATTTCAAAGCTTGGGCTTGATGGTTGGGAGTGTGACAGGTTTTATGATTTCTTGTGGGAGTTGGTTTGAGTCTTTGTAGGGATGGTTGTCATGCTTTTCTTTCTGTTTCTCACAAATGATGTCACTTTGTTATAGTCCTAATTCGTACAACATATAAGAGATGCGAGAAGGATCTATAAACTGTACAAGTTGAGGAGGTTAGTCGAACTGATTCGCTTCCGATGGCACCTCCAAGAGAGAGATGGCCCCAAGATGTGTCCCTGGGGGAGAACTCTTGGATGCATAAGTCACTAAGGCTATGTTTGGTTTGAAGGAAAAGACAAGGAAAACAATACAAGGGTTGTAAAAGTTCCCCTACCTTTCCCTTCGTTTCCGTACATCTTCCTTCAAACCAAACATAGCCTAAGTGAGCAGGGCATCGTCAGATAGAGTTGAGAAGGCTGACCGGGTGAGGAAAGCAATGGGCAAGAAAAGAGCAAGAAAAGGGCTATAATGTGTGTACTTTTTTCTAGGGTAACTTTACCTATTTAAAGAAGAGGTGTGTGCTTGTTGAGGAGTTTTTCCTTATATTGAGCTACGCACATTGGAAGCCTTTAGATAAGAAACGGGATCTGCTCCTCACTCATGGGCGCCTCACAGGCACATCCACCGTGTATTAGGAACATCTCCCATGAATAATAAGTACGGGAGATGTTCTCAATGCATGGTAGGATGTGCATGTGAGGTGCCCTGTGTGAGGGGCAAATCCGATCTCTTTTGATAAGCCAGTTGGTTCGGTTGGCTAGGCCTATCCAGGCCATCAGTGAAATCACTCAACATTATATACAAGGACATGTGGTGACTTAAAATTGGACCGCGCTGATGGACTTCATCAAGAATCATGATCGGTCATGAATAGTGTTTAACATATTTTACCTTTATTTAATCACATTATATGTTTTTCCCCTTTAGGTATCTCCAATTTGTTCAAAATCTCATGTGTTGGATCAATGGTTTAGAGTATTGATACGATATTCCCATTGCGGGGTGTATTGTATCCTTATCCATGGCCATTGATACAAGATATGCCACGACTGAGTATGTATCCCACAGGTTGTGTATATTGACACGATATGTCTCTGTATCGGATTATATCATGTTGTGTTGGATCAAAGGTTTAGAGTACTAATATGGTATTCTCATTGTGGGGTGTATCATATCTGTATCCATGGTCATTGATACAAGATATGCCATGACTGGGTATGTATCCCATAGGTCGTGCATATCGACACGATATGTCTCTATATCGGGCTGTATCATGCTGTATTGGTGGATATGATATGATACACACCGATATGGAAACATATTGGTGCCTAGTTTGATGAAACTATGTATTGATTGCTTTTGGATTTTTTTCAACTTTAATAAAAATTAAAAATTATAATTATAAAAACTGAATTAATAATTTAAGATTTAAATTTCCCCAAAATTTAATAAAAACTGAAAATTATAAAAATAATATATTTTTTCTACCTTAAATGATTTATATGTTTTATTTTACACATACTTATATGTTAAAAATGAAAACATATTTATTATTTGAAAAATGGATTTATTGTATGAAACTATAATTTAAGATTTAATTTCCCCAAAAAATTAATAAAACTGAAAGTTATAAAATAATTTATTTTATCTACCTTAATTAATTTATATGTTTCATTTTAATATGTAAAATAAAAAAATTATATGTTGAAATGAAAACTTATTTATTATTTGAAAAAATAGAGTTATTATTTATATAAAAATACTAAAGAAATAAAATTTTCCTAAATTTTAATAAAAATTGAAATAGAGTGATGATTAATGTATGATATGTACATGTTGTAGGGCTCGGTATTGTTGATACTTGATAGTAATGTTTCTCTTCATATAACCTATTAAAGTTTGTATTTCTCATGTGTTTATACCTTATTCATAGATAACTCAGTTTTAAATTCAGTTTTATTAATGTATTATGTGATTTATATGCATTTCCCATATCTAAGCATTTTCCATATCTTTCATTTGTATCTATATTTTCAACACATATCTGTATTGATATCCATATCTGAGTTATCTGATACAATACCTGATATCAACTTTGATCATTGATTGAATCTAGTACATTTAAACATGAAAGATTTCTCAATCCACAACACATACATTCATATTATCTTACAATGACCAAATTTTATTTGTAAATTCTTTTGTATTTTTTTTATTTAAGAAATGAACGAATGGAATTGGTGTGACCGCTTTTTAATAAAAAATAAATTATCTAAAACCTTTGCAATGTATTAAATTTCCCCTTACAAGTTACAATGTCTTAAAGTTTTTTAGGTATCATTCCTTTCCTGAATCATGGAAATTACATTATGGTATGTATTTACCTCGGGATTGCATAATCACGAAAACAATCATTATTATATTTTCTTGAATGCCCTAAGGCACATTTCATTCCGCAAAGCTCGGTTAATGGTATTACCTAAAAATCAATCTCATTTCCTATGACAATCTACGCTGAAAAGGATACCAAAGGGCTTTCATTAATAAAATCTCATGTGAATTTTGACAAATAACACCTGTTTTATTACCACTTTTTATGATTTTGATTGATTGATTGGTTAAAAAGATTTTTTTTGGCTTTGACATCTTCTTGCAATGTTTTAAAATCAATTATGAGGGTGAACTATTTTTATTTTCAGGTCATGGGTTCAACTGGGTCAAATAGATTAAACCATGATACATCAACATGTTAATAAAATAACATGTGTATGTATGTATGTATATATGCATGTATGTATATATGTATATATTTTGAAACATGTAGATTTTGAAAAATTATCCAAAATTAACACAAGGATTACCCCAATTGAATATCAGAGTGCAAAGTAATGAACTTCAGAAGTTGTCATATATATGCAATGTGGAACCTGTAACCTAGTGAATGGGTTGAACAAGTCCACAATTCAACCACCTGGGTAGAATGGGTTTTGATCAAATAAACTGTTTTTGTTCAAATTCTGGCTTTTAGGAAAACCGAACCCTTGATACAGGGTTGGAGATGGTTCAAATGGCTCGACCGTCTAGGTCAATTATGGGTTGACCCAATGAACAGACCAACAATTTAATTGCCTAGGTCAAATGGGTTTTGACTAAATCAATTGTTTTTAGTCAAATTTTGTCTTTTAAGAAAACCGAATTTGGGTGCAACGCTGAGTGATGGGACGAACAATTTAATTGTCTTGATCAACGACAGTGAAAATAACACTTTCACATATCACAATCAAACCCTAAAAAACAAATGTTATCTGAGGCTATTCATAGTTAAAGTAAGCATGCCTTAAAAATGCATGTGTGAGAGGGTGTTTCTAAAAAGTAAAAACATCAAATTAGTGTTTCTTGATCCAAGGGATAAAGTCAATCCTAACAGAATTAATTCTCACATGTGATATTACAATACTTATGTTTCATCAATTCGTATTAATCAACCCAAAATGGTTTAAATGAAAACAACAATGATACCAAAGATAACCTTAATGGACCACAAACACAATATTGCATGAACATAGTAATTTGCCAAGCATGACGTTGAACACTATATCAAACTCCTAGAAGCGCTTTATTTACACCCTAGCTAAGGTGGGAATTATGTTAGTGGGCTAAGGTCGGGGCACAATATGCAATAGCTGCCCATCACGCCACCACTCCTTTAAAACAAATTTTTACCATTCTTTTAAAAACTGATCCAAAGGCTGAACCATTTTTGCCTCCAGGTTGTGGGTCATCAGTTCGACTGTTCGGGTTGAATGTATCAGACTGTGTCACATTAGCAATATGTAAATTTATACATATATGTATATATATTTACATATGCATGTATATATGTGTATAGGTAATTATAAACATGTATTTTATCAATAAATAATGTATAATTATGTTTTACATGTAATGTATGTATTATTTTATATTTAATTTATATTTTTTTATTCGGTTTTGATTTTTTTATTTGTAAAAAAATTAAAAATTGTAATTTGAAGAAAAAAAAAGAGGGTTTGGCAAAAAATAGCGGGGTAAGGCACCTAGGATGTATAGAACTTGAAAAATTACCAAAATAAAATAAAAATCACCTCAATCAAACATCGGCGTGCAAAGTTATGGCCTCCCAAAGTTTGCTTACACATTTAATGTACAACCTGTGACCCAATCACCAGGTTGAATGGGTCAACGGTCCAACCATCTGAATTGGATAGTTTTTTACTAAGTTAATAGTTTTTGACTATTCTTCGTATTTTATTAATACTAAACCCAAAATGTTGGCTAGGTGATGATTCAAATAGCTCAACCAGCCTGGTCAATGAGAGGTTGAAAACACTGATTTTTATTAGTACCTTGCTGTTCTTGATATAGTTGATTTGTAAATGTAGTGCTTGAATAAGTTTAATATTAAAAGAGTGATATTAAGGTTATGTTGAGGTCTGTAAATTGAGTCTAATTTAAGACATACTTGGGTGGCATCGACATAAAAAGAGTATCATCATTGTCACTAAGCCTTATCACAACTATATAGAGTTGGTTACGGGAATCCTGTTTTAACAGTTGCTTTTGTTTAATATTGTCATATCCATTATAGAAAGGGAGTAACAATATGCCCTAAAAACTATCGTCAAAATTAGATTATCATCTACTATTCAAAATAAGTTGATTTGGGTTTGTTTGATTTACAGTTTGAATCAGAATCGGAGCCAAGTTTTGTTGGAATCAAAATTGGAATGGTCTATTCTCATAATTTATCTGGTTCAGACAGGAATCATAATGGGAATTGAAATTAGGTAGATGGGATTTCATTCCCAAGGGAGGGGGAGGGAATGGTTATTCCCCCAAATAGGGGAGTACCATTCCATCAGGAATGGAAATGAGATTCTCACTCCGTCCAACCAAACACTTGAAACGATTCCAGACCCCTATTTCTGCAAACCAAAGGGCCATAAATGAATAAAATCAGGCTAAGGTGGCATTTGATAAATCTGAATTTCGAATTTTGATTAAATAAAAAAATTAAAAGAACAATTTTAAAATATGAAATGTCAGAAACAACTTTTATTCTATTTTAGAACTCTAAATTTAGGTTTAGTGGAAAAAAAGAACTATAAGGCTGCATTTGGCAGTGTGATTAATAAGGCCTAATCTCTTTATTGCAGTTAAAATGTCTCTATGAAAACTGAGTTTTTAATTGTAAAAAGAGAGATAAATCCTTAAAACAAGGAATG
This sequence comes from Nelumbo nucifera, assembly GCF_000365185.1. Next base: position 198,010 of record NW_010729204.1, read on the forward strand.
CCAAATATATCATAAAAGTAGCAATTTTTTGGTATTCTAAATGTTGGAACTCTTTGAAAAGTGTCTATAGTTTTGCCCCTTTGAATGAATAATATTCATTATATGATAATTATATCTTCGATAAATGTATAAATATATTTTTATTTTATATATGATTTCTATGGTCAAGGAAAATTTGTTGAAGCCGGGGTTACCGGTTTTTGGAAAATCGATAACCAAAGTTGATCGGTTAACCGGTTGACCAGCCCGGTTAACCATTGGTTTGGTTCGTCGATTTTTCAAATTTTTATTATTTATTATAGAAAAATATATAAATATATAATAAAATACTAGAAATATATATAATATTATATTTTAAATAATAAATATTAAATAATACATTATAAATATATATACTTATAAATATAATGCATATTTATTAATTTATAATGTATAGAAAATATAAAATATATATAATATAGATATACATAAAATATATATAAATATATTTATACCGATCGGTTCGATTAACATCCGGTTTTCTATTTTGGTTAACCAAAACCAAACCGGTACCTTCAATTTTTTAAAATATTGAACCGGAACTGAATCGACCGGTTTGATTAACTTAATTTTTGGCTCAATTTCGATTGGTTTTTTTGGTTGGTTCGATTCTTTGATTTCTTTGCTCACTCCTAGTACAAACTTTGTTAAGCGAAAGTTAAATATATAGAGTGTTGATGTGGAACGGTTTGACCCATTTGACCCGGGTGGTTGAACTGATGACTACAACCCAAATTCAAAAGTGAGTCAGTCTCCAAGTTGGTTTTTAAAACATTGACTAATAGAACTCGAGTTGGTTGGTCAATTTCGAGTGACCAACACCCCAACCCGACCAGATCAATTTGGTTGGCCAAACAATTTGCAATTTAATTTAACAACCTAATGAACACTCCCAATTTCAGCTAAATTAATATCAATTTCTAACTAATAACAATAGTTTAATCTCCAATAATTATTGAAAATTATAGCAAAAATATACAATTTTTAAAAATGCATTTGTAACAAAAATATAATAAGTAATAAAAAGCTTCAATACCTCTAAGTTTAATCTACTTTCACTATTTAATATAATAAGTAATAAAAAATAAGAAAAAATGAGAAATTTTCTTGACCGCTTTGTTTTAATAAACTTTCCATTGTAGGTATAGCTTTTAATGGGTATGGTTTTACTATCATTTGTTTCCTTTTTCATCTTCCTTTTATTAATACACTAGACGGAGTGCGATGCACGGGATTTTTTAACTAAATTGCAAATTAGAGTTAATGAGCTTTTAAAGATCTCAAGATACTTATAAACACCTTACCACAAAATTCATTACAGATATCCCCCATTTAACCCTTCATCACACTAAGATTAAAATTTGGGCTATCTCATTGGCCAAGATATCCATTTCTTAAATGCCCTTGAGCATACCATTTATGGACCAATCAAACCCCATCAAATGATCCAAGAGGCCAATACCTCTAGAAACCCCATTGCAGCACCTGATTTTTGCTCAATTCGCTATCAAAACCCCAATTTACCCCGAACACCTGATCAAAATGTTCTAATCCTTCCAAAGAACCTAAAAATCCCTGAGCACTGTCATCAGTCCTAGGACCTCCTAAAATATCTACCCTGAAATTTCAATATGAGATTCCCATTTGAACCTTCTTGTTAGCCTGAAGCACCTACAACCCAAACCTCCTTGATCCTAACACCTTTGAATCAATTAGACCATACAATTGAACCCTAGACAAACCAAAGACATCTACCCATAAATTTTCGATCTAAAATTCCCCCATTTGCCCCATAACCGAACAAATATTCCATTTTGGATGCTCTCGTTAACCCAAATTTCTGTGATTTTGGCCCTCCAAAATCAATTAGATGTTTCCATAAGATGATAGACACCCTAAAAACCCTACCCATAAAAATTCAGCCCAAAATACCATTGTTTGCCCCTCCATTACACCAAGATTATGTTTCAAAGCTTCGTATTGACTAGATAAATTCCTTTCTGAATTTGCCAGATCTCAGCATAATTGGGCCAATTTGACTTTACCAATCAACCCATAATGCTCAAAAACACCAGCTTGTCAAATTTCAACAAAAAATTCCCTCATTTTCCCCTCTCTCACACCAAGATTTTATTTCAAAGTTAATAAATCTGCCTAATCCGAGTTTATGTAGGCCAATTTGACCCCACAAATCGATTCAAAATTCCTAAAATCCCGACCCTATTAGTAAAATATACCCTTGTTTGCCCTTCATATAAAAGGATTCTATTTTGTTAAATCTTATTGACCCGTACACACAAAACCATTGTATATACTCAAATCCATCTCAACCCTTCATTATTTAACCCAAAATACCACCTATCATTAGATTAGAATTTTGTTTTGGCCTCCTTAAACCCGAATTGACTAAAATACCATGCTAGCTTACCAAAATTACCAAAATACCTAAATTAAATAAATAAATAAATAAATACCATAATTAATTATGGTATTTTTAACGACATTTTAATATAAATAATTAGCAATTCATTATTTACAATTTTTTTATTAATTATGGTATTTATTTAATTATTTAAAAATATTAGATGTATTTTTGTAATAGTATTTTTATTAAATATGGTATTTAATTAAATAATTCATTATGAGAGAGGGAGAAGGGAGTGATGAGGTGGCTTCATGAGGGAGCAAGAAAGGCTAAAATGAAGAGTGTCTAAGAGTTCTCAATTGGGGTATAGGAGAAAACTTATGCCATGACGTGGCATGTTTCTACTTTAGTATATATAAATAGATTTATACATAAATGTTGAAAATATATTTATCACAAAAATACAATAAATATAAATTTTAGTATATATAAATATATAATAATAATAATATATTAAGATTTAATAAATATCAATTTTCTAAAAGTTATTTTGTAGAACTATTAATTGATATAAGTTAAATAATGTTTTTATTATTACTACATTAAAAATTTCAAATATTATTCTATTTTTTAATATCTATTAAAATCATTTTTTTGAAATTTAATACCTATTTTTGTTATTCGAAAGCTGTAATACCTCTAAATTATTTAATCTATTTTTAATTATTTCAATAATATTTAAAAATATTTAAAGTATTTATATTTTATATTCTTATTATCAAATAGTATTAAATCTATTATAATTATTTTTGTGTTTTTTATAAAATTTTTAAAGTTATTACATAATTTCTTTATTTAATCTATTTTATTTGTTTTTGAATAATATTTAAAATATGATTTAGTACACAATTTTGTTATGAATTTCATAAAAGTAAAAAGTTATTAATAATATGAATATTATTAAATCTATTATATTGTTTTTGTATTTTCAATAAATATTTTAAAGTTATTGACATAATTTTATTATAATATTTAACTAATTCTTAAATTTTTTAATTCAAACTTTCTTTTGATAGATATAGATGAAACATGGGGGAGAGGATAAATAGGAATTAGAGATAATTTTGGATAGAAACTCTACTAAATTAGAGATAATTTAAGAGATAAATATAGAGGAAAGAGGGGTGGGGGATAGTGGTGCCACTTGGCTAGATTAGATTAGATTTTGGTGGAATTGGAATCAGAATCAGAATTGGTGGGAGATAGTGGTGTCGTTTGGTTCGTAGTTGGAATCGGAATCAGAATCGAAATTCTTTTGAATCAGAATTGGAATGGTTTATTCACATAGTCTGTTTGGTTCATACAGGAATGGGAGTGAAAATTGAAATCAGCAAGAATGAGATTTTATTTTCAATGAAGGGGGAGGGAATGACCATTCCCAGAAATAGGAGAATGCCATTCCAGCAGGAATGAGAATGGGATTCTGATTCCACCCAATCAAACAATTAAAATCGGAATAGCCCATTCTGATTCCGATTCTGGACCTCTATTCCTGCAAACCAATCAGGGCCTTAATTATTTATTTATTTTGAAAAAAAAGCCGGTGGTCTCTTGATAGTTATTATTATTTTTTATTTATTTTAGAATTATACACTACCTCTTATATTAGAATTATACATTAGATAATAAAATTTCAAAAATAAATTAATAAAACAATAACTATAATTAATTGATCAAAATGAAAATAGAATTATTATATGATTATAATTATTTTTAATGTTTATTAACAAAAATATTTAAAATTAATAATTTTTTTGTGGTCAAAATCCACTCTCCGCTTTCCTTGACCAGTTTAAAATGTGATAGGGTTCCTTCGTCAATTTCATCTTTTATGTCAACCATGCGTCGGATTAATTTTATGGAAAAGTGGAGTCTTTATAGTTTTTATAAAAACGTATAGGCATCTCAAAACATGGCATTCTTGATATAGTAATATATTAACTGTTTATTTATGATGATTGCTTTTCTAAATAATCATGGGAATTCTTTATATTTTATATGCATAGTAGATTGTTTTATCATTAAATAAATAATAAATGCTTGAAATTTTAATGGCAAATTTTAAATTTTATGTTATCCTGGTGATTAATGGTGATAATTAATTGCCAAACCAATTTAAATTACTGAATTGTTCTTTGGGGATTCTGGTCCCCAATGGAGAACCCATTCCAATCAAAGATGTAGGTTCATTTTCTCCTTGACAAGGATTTGGGACGGGGATGGGGAGTTATTTATAAATTGGGGGATAGGGATGGGAAGTATGGTCTTCGAACCCGATCCATTTCCATTCTTAAATTTTGCCAATGTTATATGTTAAAACAATTAAAAAATAGATATGTAATAGTAGTAAAAAATAATAATTAACTAAGATATATTAGGAAAGTTATAATAATAACAAATAATACTAAAACAAGTTAACGAGTATTAGTAAGTATATGTGCATAATATTTGATTAGATGCTTTAAATTAGCCATTTAATTTTAAATTATTATTTGTATGGCGTACCTATATTTAAATTCCATTTAAAAAATAAAAATGAACTAAATATAATAAAAATAAAAAGATATCTAATAAAAAATTATTTAAATTTAACTTAGAATAGTAAAATTTAACAAATTAATAGAAAAACTAATGCAAGTTTATCTAAGAATAATAACCTAAAATAATGTATGGGTTGGAATTGGTTTGGCTTTGCCCAATTAAAATTGTCATCATAAGAATCTTTTAATTTGGATTTTGTTTAACAAAGACTGCATCACACGGGGCCCCGCTAGTATAGATATATAAATTTATGCTATTTAAAATATTAGTTATTTTTAAAATTTTCTTATATTTTAAATAAATCCTTTTTTCAAAAACATTTTTTAATCAAAAAATTCAGGGATTCAGTTTGCCAATGGAGAACTCGTCTCCATTTAGAATTGGGGATGCAGGCTAAATTTTTTTGGTTTGATAACTATTGGTGATTAATTTAAAAGTCGGGATATGCATTGTTACATCTTAATTAAATTGGTGAGGGATATCTAATGTTACATCACATAATAAGAAAGTCATTTCAGCTAAAAATGACTACACTTTACCCTAAGAACAAAGGAGAGAGATTTTTGAATAATGGTCAATACTGTTATTCGGTTCTTTCTTACTATTTAAATAGGATACAAACAGAAGTTACACGATTAATTCCTATCTAATCTAGGATAGAATTAGATTGAATCCTATCCAAGATAAGTGTTGTCTTTGATTGATGTCAGACGGTCCTTCCAGATGCCAAGTTGTTCAAAGGCTTCTTCAAAGAGGATGTTGCCTAATCTCCCTGTGTCCACCAGTACGCATTGGACTTCAAAGTTAGCGATCTCAACGGTTATTACAAGGGTGTCATCATGTGGTGTCTAAACCACCCTGAGATCATCGTCAGTGAATGTGATGGGGGCATCCTGCCTTTGTCTCTTCGGTTCCATGTCTTCAACCTAGTGTAGTCTGGCATAGGCCTTGTAGGCCAAGTTGCTCTCTCCTCCGGAGGCCATCCCATCTGAGATGACAGCGATGAATCTGGCTGGTGGTGTGTTAGTGTGACGCTCTTCTTCCTTTGGCTTGGGCTCCTTGATGACTATGAATCCACCGAGGTACCCGCATCAAACGAGGTCCTCCAAGTGGTGGCGCAGGTCACGGAAAGTCTTAGTTTCGTGGTCATAGTCTCAATGAAAATTACAATACTTGTTTCAATTCCTTGTGTTGTTTTGGGACTTCATCTTTTTGGGCCACCTGACGAAGCTTTGGTCGTGGATCTGCATCAATATACCAGCTTGCAGCGCGTTCAAGGGAGTAAAGTTTGTACGTCAATGGCGGGGTCCTTGGTTTGCAGTCAAGTTGGTGGTCTTGTCTCTTTCCATTTTTATCCGATCTACGCTCATCATGGTCCTTCCATATTTAATCATGTTGGTCCTCTTCAATCCTTCATAGCGCCTAGGCTTCCTCAGTGTTCATGTACTTCTGTGCATGTTTCGTGAGCATGGTGAAGTTGGGCAGAGGGTTCTTTTGCAGTGAGAAGCTGAACATTGAGGAGCATAGCCTGCTTATGATGGCTGTCATAGCTACCGAATGGTCTAGAGTTCTAACTTAAAGGTTTTCGACGTTGAATCTTGCCAAGTATTCCCTCAAGGTCTCTCATTTCCCCTGCCATACTTGCATGAGGCTGGTTGATGTCTTCCAGTGCCTTTGGCGGTGAACTATGCCAGAAACTATGTCTCAAAGTATTCCCAAGAGGATATGGACCACGGCGGAAAGGAGGCGTATCAGGTTCTGGCGACTCCGTAGAGGGTAGCGACGAAGGCGTTGCACATGAAACCCTCAAAGGAGTCATATAGTGTCATTATCGCCATGAACCCCTCAATGTGACCATTGGGGTCTAAGGCTCCATCATACTTCTCGAACTGGGGGTTGCCAGCCATCTGGGTGAAGCTTGTCAACGTTGTGGTGCTACTCTAAGTGTTAGGCCGTCGGAGGAGTTGCGCTTCTATCTGCTTGGTTGCATTCCAGTTCGGCCAACTACTCTCTTAGTTCTCTGATTTTAACATCTTAGTTGGTTGGGACCACGTTTGTGGACTTTTTCCCTTTCGGGATCACAGGCTAGTCTCGGACCAAGTTGGATTCAGCTATTGAGATCAGTGGCTGCTATAGACATTGGCTGAGTTGTTCTTCCTCTGGTACCTAAGTGGTGGGGTGATGGGATCTATTGCGAGCATCGTGTGTGTGAGGCCAGACAAGGGAGTTAGATCTTTTGGATGGCTACAGTCGTTCGCGGTTAGATTGGGCCATGTGCTTATCTGTGTTGTGCCTTTTGGGGTTCTCTGTGTGAGGATCGACTATAGTAGGCGCCTATGAGGCAAGGCGAGTGGCTTTGGGGACGTGTGCCAGTTGCCCCAACGTATCCATCGTTGCTAGGATACAGTCGACCTTCCGCTGCATGGCTTGGAACTGTATGGGATCGACTGCTGCTTGATGCTAGGGCTCCCAAGGCAGGGAGCTGCGAAGTGAGCGGGATCCTCAAGATGAGGAATGGGCTCCAGAGTGGTCAGATGTGTTATTAGGAATGGTTGCTTTTAATGAACGGAAAGGGGTTTGGGAAATGACATTTTGTACGTTTTCCATAAATGGCACCAATCCGATGTTGTCCGATCCAAGGTGTTCCAAACCGAGGACACGTCAAATAGTCTCGCCAACTGGACGGGGCCGAGGTGGAAGGATGAATCCTCACACTAGAATCTACAACCAAGAGAAGGGTTAGAGGCCCGAGGAGTTCCTTAGGTAGGCAATCTGACTCTCAAGTTAGTAGGATAAAGAGAGATGTGGCTAGGACGAGCAAGTTGAGGTTGTGTTGGCCTAAACCAAAGAGATAGTGCAAAGAGGTATTCAAAGAATGCAGTTTCAAAAGTCCCATACCTCGAGTGGGGAATACCTACTTATAGTTGGGCATCCGTGTCCTAGATGGATAGGGCTTCTGGGGTTGTCGAGATCAAGGCATCCGCCATGGTCTTCAAGAGGTTCCCTTTTCCCCGGTGGAGTCTGCTTCCTTGTCCATGTGGAGATGCTGCTTCTTAGTTGTGTTCTTCTGTTATGTGTGGAGTTGACGTGAGCCAAAAAGGGGGTGGCCATAGAGATAGCCATGTGACATCCTTGGCCAGCTCAACCATCACCTGAACAATAACTATATAACTAGTTAGAAGAAAATAAACTATGATCTACCACCTATTTTTGATAATTGGCCCTCCCTAAAAGACGATTATCTTATCTATACTATGAACTCGTGTTTAGGGATTAAAGGTGTCTTACCTCTTTCAATCTTAAATTAATAAAAATTATTTTATAGCTAATATTATTTTATTTTATTTTATTAATGCTTTTATATTAATTTTTGACTTAATTAATTAATTAATTGACTTCTTAAGTTAAAAAAAGAAGTTTGGCCATTCCAATTTTTTTCTTTCTTATAAAAATTATTTTTTTATCTTCGTACAAAGTTAAATTATTGGTGCATATTTAATTAATGGATAGTTTATACGAAAATAGTGAGGAGAAAACAAAAAGCAATTAGGAGAGATTGAGGAATGTGGGTGAGGAGAAGACAAAAAAGCAATTAGGAGAGATTGAGGAATGTGGGAGAGAGGATAGAGATTTGAAGAGAGACCTACCGAAAGGATAAATTAGAATTGAAGCGAAATGATCATGAGGAAAAATAAGGAACTAGGGTGAATGTTTTTGAGAAAAATGAAAAGAAATTAAAAGGGAAAAAACTTATTTTTTTATGAAAAATTTAAAAATTTACTTACACAATAATGTAACCTTTCTTACATTACTGTGTTACGTAGTATTGTAGTTAATGTTTAATACTTTAATTTGCTTCCAACCAAAATGATTAATTTATAGTTCACATGAATGACTTCACGTGACCATATTGGTCGCCTAATGGTGCTTAGTCTGGGTAGTCCCAGAAGCGATGCGGTTTTGAGGCCCATTATGGGCTCCCACCTTTAAGAATTGTTGCTGAAAAAAAAAGGGATTTTTACCATTCAGTCCACCTCTGAAATCCTAGCTCCATTATACAGTTGAGGGTAGGTGTCAGTTCGAAATTGATGTCAATTTACGGATGGGTATAGGTGTTATAGGTGGAGGTATTCATAAATTTGAATTGTTGTAGGTCTGCAGTTCAAATCTAAATTCTGAGGTAGAGTGCAGTCTAAAAATCTCAAAAAAAAAAAAAAATGTAGTACCATGCCAAGTAAAGAAGAAATACAGCCCTTATGCGGGTGAAAAGGTAATGATTCAATACCAAAAAACTACTGGTCACCAATACTTCAGTGGAACCCAATCCTATGCCCTTGTGCTCCTATGGAAGTGGAGGCCAATGCCATTAAGGAAGGTCTCATGTATGCTATTTCTATGAACCAAGCTTGCCTACTGTGGACAAAGGGTAGGAGTGTAAAGTGGGCCATGGTGTGCCAGCACGACCCAATTTTATGGGTTGTGCCATGCCTGTGTGGCCCAAAACCCTTTAAGGGGGCATTCTTTTTTCAGATTTTGAGAGGGTGGAAAGTTGGTCAATGGGATTTTGGTTCCTATTGACCAAGAATCCCATATTCATTTTTCAGATTTCTGTGGGGATTAGGGAAAGTTTATTTTCCTGGGTATCATTTACCCAGGTAAGTGATACCCATCTCCTAGGTGGGTAAATAACTTTCCCACCTAGGGGGAAAGTTGCCAACACTTGAATGAGAAAAAAATGCCCCTTTAATAATGGATTTTTATGGCTAAAATGGCCATTGTCTTATTTACATGAGAATAAAAGAATATGGGTAAATTCACTTATTCGGGTAAGTGTTTCTTAGGAAAAACTTACCCAGGTAACTACATTTACTTGGTTAAGTAACTTACCAAAAAGCATATGAGGCCTAGAGGTCAGACCCAGTATGACCTGTAACACGAACCCAATTGGGCGGGTGTTGGGTTGGGCCATAAGCTAGGAAAACCTTTTTTTTGTTTTTTTTTTCATTTTTTCTAACTAAAATGATAAAAAAATTAACATAAAATACTTAAAAAAATACAAAACATATAACAAATTGAAAAGAAATTTTCAAATATTTTATTTCAATTGAATTTAATGAATATAGAGTAAAAAAAATAAATTGAAGAAATTATAATGGAATTGAAATAAAAATGTTGACCTCATTGTTTCCTTCAATTGCAAATCTTCAATCTTCAAGTTCCACCTCCTCCATCTCCTTGATCTTGATTTAGATCATTTGTTTCTACTAAAACATCATATGAAGTGGTATTCCCTCCCTAATCTTGTAGCATGTCTTTAGCATCCAACAAATCCTTCAAACATATACACATCTCTAAGCTTTCATTGTTCATATAGCTTTTCTTGTCGTCTAGAACCTTAGTACCTGCACTAAAACAAGATTTAAATGAAACTTTGGACACTAAAGGAGTTAGTAGATCACATGCCATGGTGGCAAGAACTAGATATTTTTTTCAAGTTCTTCACATTGAGCTAAATTTTCAAAATTATTTAATTGTTTAGAGTTAAAGAATCTGTTAAATTACTAAAATTAGGCTGTAAATAAAAAATAAATAAATGAAATTGATTATGAAATGTCAGTAGATTGTTGCCTACCAAACTCTATCTTAGTTTCATCTTTTTTTTTCTTTTTTGTTTCAATTTCATTTTGCATATTTTCATAATAAGATTCAAGTAAGAATACAAACCATATTTTCTATTTCTAGGATCTAATATTTCAACTAAGCAATATTAGAGAGAAAATATTTTCCTAATATTTTTTAAATTTTCCTTCCCTTACATTAATAATATTTTGAAATTGTAAATTATTTTTATATTTCGAAAACATCTTACTAGTTAATCAACCGAAATATAAGTTGGGTAGTAAACACCCAAAAATGCATTAGTTGTATCATAAAAATTTATAAAAAAAATCTTTTTTTACAAATTGTCATTTCCCAATCATCATCAATTATAAAATCTTGGGGCATTTTCTCATTATAAGTAGTAAGAATATCTTGTGGAATACAGTTATTTAACATAGAATACATGGGACTCCATCTATATTGAACATTTAATACAAAATGTCTATCTTTTAAACCATATTTTTGACATAAATATTTAAAATATTGTTTATTTTGTTCTTGAGCTTCTAATATACATAATACAATTTATAGTTTTAGAAATGTGAGTAAAAATAATATTTAAAACATCTTGTACACAAATTTAAGATGTGATAATTACGTCAAATATGAAATAATTTATAATTTAAACATGATTTTAGTTGAGATTTTAAATATTTATTGTCAAAAAAACTTTATTTTCAATTATACAAGTATGTGAAGTATTTAATAGACTAGTAGTAATTATTGGGCCATTATGTGGACATTCAAGTCTTGTAAAATTTAAAATTCTTTTTAGCAAAAGCCAATTTTTATCTATAAAGTGCCTTGTAACACAAATATAACTAATATTATATTTTGAAATCCAAATATTAGATGCAAATACAATTTTAGAATTAAGAGTTGACAAAATAGAAATTAAATTTTGTTTATATGAATAAAAAATTAAAGCATATATTCTAATTTTATTTCTAGAAACTTTTTTAATTTGAAGATTTACTGTATATTATAAAAATCTTTCTAACCTAGAGTTTTCAACTAATAAAAACGGTTCTTCAGCATGTACATTTAGCTAATTGTTGTCTCATTTTTTCTTGAAAATATTTATAAATACCAAAAATCTCATGCCAAATTTGTGCTTAATTTTGATTTTCACTATTCTTTAGATTAGTGACCATATGTCTAACTGAATGGCCAGTACTCTTTGCTGCTATAACTAGAACCACCCAGACATGTCATGCTAATAACTCTTTTTTCCTTCCCTCAATAGTTTTTATAGTAAACATTTCCCAAAATGGGCTTGATTTTTTTCTTTCTACTAATAACAACACTTGGGTTGGGGTAGCTTTGGTAGCACCATTAGTCATAGATTCACTAGCACCCATATGGTGCTGTCATATTTTGACTGTATATTATCAAAGCCAAATATGTTGGGAAAGCCAAAGGGATTTTGAGAGGATTTGACTAGTTTAAAATTTTGTAGTATAAAAATCCTAACAAACGAAAATTAAATGCAAATTATCTAGTACTTCAGTCAAGAATACCAACTTGATTTCAACTTATGAAGCTTCCAAGCCTCCCAAACTACTAAAATGAAATACTTAAACAAGCCTTCTTGTTGAAAATATATTAAAGTTCAAAATTCGGGACAAGGGAGCAAAAAATTTACAAAGTATGTGAGTGTGTGAGAGAGTATTTGAGAGTACGAGAGAGTATAAGAATTGGTTTGATGAGAATGAGAGGGTAAATGTAATTATAGGAGTTGAAATTAATTCAATTGACCAAAATACCCTTAAAATTAATTCTCACTTTACCTATTTACCAAAATTCCCTCTAAACTTGTCGTTTTATAGATTTAGAAGAGGGGGGATAAACATATATGGTGATTCAACCATAGGGGAGGGGAAAATATACATGGATGGAGGGAATAATATAAATGGGGATTTTGGAGCATATGAAGGACCATGACTCCCTATGGTCCCACTTGCTATGCACCTAATCAGAATTTCTAAATCTAAATCTTGGAGTCTAAAAAAGCCAAAAAAGAAAAAAAAATGAAAAAGCTTTGAAAGAAATCCATAGAAGATTTACTTTTTTGCTTTTGCAAATATGTGAATGCAGTAGAATTGTTCAATAATCTTTATGCTCTAACATCTGAAAAATGTACATTTTATAGATTTGCCCCTCAATTTTTTTATTTAAATAATAATAAAAATTATCAAAATTTTATAATGTTATTGTTTTCACCATTGGTATGGCTTTGGCAGTTGGTCAAGTCTCTGAAGGTCCGGAGAAGGCAACGGGAAAGAGAGAGGTTGTGGGGAAGAGAGAGGAAGAGAGGAGAGAAGGGAGAAACCTCTTTGTGATAAACCCTATGTCAAAGTTATATTGTATTGTCTCCCCTAAGAAAGAGTTGCTCTCCCTTTTTATTGAGACAAAGTCAAAGCTAAAAGGAGGACTTAAAAGGAGACATTTCCTATTAGGAAATGAGATCTTTCCTTTTTGTTTGGCTATTAAGGGAGCACTATTGGGGTTTTGCCATGTGTGCAGCGAGATCCTTCGAATACAGGGTTTTCCTTTCCCTTGAGGATTCTTTACGTATGCTACTTCTTTTTGTGACCCTTTTATACTGACCTGTAGACTTGTTCATGGGCCGGGCCGGGCCGGGCTCGGGCCGGGCTTTGACTCTTTATTAACAGAAAAATGTTAGGCCCGAGCCTGAGCCTGGCCCGACCAACGGGCCTACAACTTGGGCCCAAGCCTGACCCTGATAAAAAGCCCGAAGCCCGACCTAATAAGAGAAATTCAAAATTTTCCCTATTAAAATAGACATTATCTATTTTAATTCAGATGTTTTTTCCCCTATTTAAATGAACAATGGGCCTACAAGTGAATCAACAACCTTCTCAAATCAAAAAATTTATTCAAATGGACATCACATAGGGTTTTTACTTAGGTTTAACTATAGGTCGGGCCGGGCTATTTTGGCAAAGCCCGAGCCCGGCTCGAATTTTATGCGGGCCGGGCTTTTTGGCCCGAGGTTAAGCCCGCGGGCCAAAAAGCCTGTCCAAGCCCGTCTAGGGGTCGGGCCACCCGGCCCATGAAAAGGTCTACTGACGTGGCACAGGTGACGTCATTGTTTGGAGGGTGCATTTTATTAAACCCACGTGACGTCTTATCACACGTCTACTGTGATTCCACAGTTTTTTAATGGTCTCGGGTTCATCACAACCAAGGTTCAAAGTATTGATATGATACGAGTTTTGGTCGTATCGTATCAGCACTTAGAAACGACCGAAACTCTATTGTTTTATTTTTTTCAAAGTTTGGTTTTTTGGAAAACTTATAACCTATTTTTTATTATTAAAAAAAAATTGGGCATATTGTATCGATACTTTGAACCATGATCGCAACTCTACGCATGTCCAAAGCTCATCACAGATTTGCGCTAGCTGAAGTTCATTGCGACCTGTTCCGGATATGAGTTCATCTCATCACAAATGTGCGATGAATTATGGATTCATCGTAGGCATCCGTATAGTGTTGGTTTGACATTATCTATACTCTGATGGTCTTAGTGACCACTATGTAACTACAGTTATAAAAATTATGAAATAATAAAAAGATTAAAATCATAAAATAATTTTTGTTATGTTTAATTTGTCTTCAAAATGTTAATATTTGTTTGCAAATATTAGTGTTATAAAATAACTTTAATACTAACATTAATATGAAATATCAATATTAAATATTAATAATATTAATAAAATATAAAGAGTATGAATATTATAAAAAATTATAAATGAACAAATGAAAGGTTGTTGGGTTTTTCATCTTTATAATGGGGCATTGGTGCAAAGAAATGTCCGTCCGCTACCTCCGAATGCACTCGGAGGCATCTCGATGTTTGATGTTTTTGGAGGTGTTGTCGGCATTTGGATGTACAACTAAACAATCAACACCCGATGAAAAAGCAATATTTTCAGCGTCCAGAGGTCTATTTAATACTACCAAATACCACCTTAATTGATGTATGTAAATACATGTTAAATATGTATATTCATTAGACCTGTTCGTAGGCCGAGTTGAGCTGTCTATGTATTAATAGAATACATTTAGGTTCAAGCCTAGCCTGACCATCAGGCCTAGATCTTGGCCTCAAGTCCGAGCCTAAGCCTGACTAGAAATTTGAAAATAATTTTTTTTTATTCAATAAAAATTGTTTTATTTATATTAAAAATCCTTAAAACTCAAAAGTAACAAAACATCTCACTATTACTTGAAAAAAGACAAGAGAAACACAGAAAAAAATATTGTATATATATTTTTATTAAATAAAATATGTATTTTACTATTTAATATATAGTATCAAGTAAAGCTTGGGTTCAAGGTCAGGCTTTTCTAAGAAATCTCAAACCCAGTCCGGAAAAAAGGTTATACATGGTGTTTTAGGCCCGAACCCAAACTCATAAGCCTAAAATTATGACCAAGCCCAACTTAAAATGGATCAAGCCGAACCAACCCATCATGCTACGTGACCCATGAACAGGTCTAATACTCATGTTTGTATAGAATGTAGCCTTTACAGCCAGGCTAGGTAATTGGGCAGCCATTGTCTTGCCAGACATGTTTGTACAAGCGGCACGGGATGGTTCCATTCGGTTAATTGCTGAAATTACTTTGCAAATGTTTTATATAGAGATCTCAATGTGTGAGAGATTGGGTCAAGAGAGTTGGTAGAGCCTTTGCAATAGGAATTGTCACCGAAGTCAAATTCTTGCTATCTTGCCTTAAGTCGTTTTATGGGAAATTTAGCTTGACTGCAGATGTAAATTAGCAATATGAAGGGAAAACATCTACGACTGGTCAAGTTATTTTAAGAATGAAATCTTGGCTCTATGAGTCAAATATATTGACTCGCGGGCTCAGCATGCTGATATTAATAGGTGATGGAAAATTGAATTGCATATTAATCCAAAATCTATGATCTATAGTGACGAGGGGTGATTTTGCCTTTCAATGATAGTACGACACGCGGTACCATAGAAACGTCAAGTAACATTTTAGCACCCGTTAGTAGATTTTGGGAGCATTTCGGATACCTTCCACCCGTCTCGATTTCCTCGGCCCCACTTCGGCAGATTGACCTATGAACAACCCAGAAGATATTAAGTCGGCGTAAAATGTGACCTGCTTCTGTCAATCTAGCACAGATTCAGTTAGTGATCTATTCTCCTTCTCGAATAGGTTATTGTTTTTAATTCCCCCATGATCATGATGCCACGTTAATAAAGTTGATTCCCATTCTACCCACTTTGGACAAGACCGAATAAGTATTATTAGTTTATGCAGAGTCCGCCTTTGGGCATGAAACCACTTCTGAATTTAACGACGAGCCAAAGATCTCGGATGCGTTTCATGGAGTTCACGGCAATCTACCTATATAAAAGCATCCCCTTCCTCAGAAAAGGGATGCATGATTTAACTCTTATCTCTTGTTTACTAGCTTACAAACACTTTTCGCTGACTTAAGCATCGTAGTGTCCATCCCGGGTAAAGCAACCTAGACATTGTAGTGCCTATATATTTTCTTAGTAGCTCACAAATAATCCAAATTAACCAAACCGACCAACCCGGCCCGACCCAACCCGAGTTGGCCGATTTTTCTTCACTACCGGTCGGTTTTGGGTTACAGAAATGAACAAACCAATAATTTGGTTCGGTTTCGATTTTCATATGTGAAAACCGAACCGAACCAAGTTATGTGAAAAAATATATATTCTGAAAAAATATCTGTTAAATATAGATATTTTAGTTTTAAATAATAAATATATAGCTGAAAAATATATATTCTGAAATATATCAGATATATTTCCAAAATATATATTTCCTGAAATTAGAAAATATATATTTCAATATATTTGTATATATGTTTTGGTTTTAAATATATATTTTCAGAAAATATATTCTAAAATATTATATATAACATTAGCACTTTGACTTCATGTGCATTATGCAAGCTTGGAATTAGTTGAACCCAAACTGACTCAAACCAACCAGGTCGGTTTTACTTAATAGAGGGTCGGTTTCGATTTGATCTATAGGTAACTCGACCAAGTCAGATCGGTTGAAAAAACACTACTAAACCAACCCAACCCAACCACCCGTGAACAGCCCTACCAGACACTTTGTTATCTGTTTTTTTACAGCTCGACTAGACGACCTAATCAGTCTGATATCTAAGTTGTCCGCCAACAGGAAACACTAGATCGCACACCATCATATAGTGATCAAGAAAATCCAATGAATTTGCAGAAAAAACAAAAAAAAAAAGAAAGAAAGAAAGAAAATCCGATGGATTAAACGGTGCCCTCGTGAGAAAGCTTTTTTAAATTATATATATACTGCCTGTACAACTGTTCAAGTAGAGAAATATCGGTCTGGTAGGCTGTAGAGGCCTAGATTACCAAGAGGCTGTTACAGTGGCTTGTTTGAGTTGTTAGGGTGAGATGAACTCTATCCAACTTAAAAGCTAGGCCGTCAGGGATGGCATCAATTGTTGGTAAGGAAGATCAGATTCTTGTTGGGTTATTCATTATAATCTCCTATATCTGTGTTTGATTTGAAAGAAAAAGTAAGAAAAGTCACTATCTTTCGCTTAGTTTCCCTATTTTTTTCCTTCAAATCAAACATAGTCTAAGGATATAAATACAAACATGTATGATACATATAAAATAATTTAAAGTTTAAGGTTTTGCTCTCTATCTATCTATCTATCTATATATATATTTATACTCCTTCCAAACTGAGCCTATATATTTAAAGAAACAAATTGATCAGTGATTTTCTTACAAAAATGGGTATAGAGGAAGGCTTTAATAACTTGTAATTTTTTTCATCAATCGGATTAATCTCCAGACTTAACTAAGAAGATTGGTTTTGTGAAGACATTGCTAAAGAATAAATACCTGTTTAGGATGACACCTAAAAATTTAAGTTGTTAAATGCAGTCCATAAATAGTTTTATATTTTCTAAGACGAGGATCCAATACTGGACTGCTTGGTCTAACAGGCTAGGCTCTGATACCATCTTGGGTTGACTTATCGCTAGGGTTAAATAATTGTATTTTTGTTTGGTTGAGTGGAGTTGGTGAGGGAGAGATTTCTTTTGTATGGGTTTGGAGCAAGTTGGTCTTCTTTCACCTAAAATAAATTTTGGGGTTAAAAAAAGTTTAATATGGTATACAAAACTTTAGGCACTGAATTTAGAAACTGTAAATTTTCATATGTCATGATAAAGAGGAGTTATACCGACCATTCAAAATGCCATGTCACAAAAGTTCCTTTATAAAGAAACTAACTAATTTAAGAAAATATATGTGGCCTTTACATGCTAGCTATAAATCTTAGTTTAAATGACATGGTTCTAAACCATCTAATAAAAAATGGGTCCGGATGTAGTAGGTACATTAGGTGAAGAGAATGAGTGATTACGTAATAGCTGTGTAATAAATGTCTTAGTTAATGTGTATTTCATCCAAATTTTTTTTTTTTTCCGTTAGATAGAAATTATCCATTATTTTATTATTTTTGTCAAAATAATTAAAAAAAAACAATGAAAACAGAAAGCGTAAATGAGTCCCAATTTCTAACACGTTTAGGTTTTCCTTTTTCATTGTTTTTATTTTTAATTATTTTGACAAAAATAATAAAATAATGAATAATTTCTGTCTAACGAAACAAAAACGTTTGGATGAAAAACATATTAACTGAGACATGTATCACACATTTATTGCGTACTCACTCATTGTGCTTACCTAACATGCCTACTACATCCGAACTCATAAAAATAACACCAATCCAAGTGTAACTTGCATTGGGATTTATCAAGAAACAAAAAAAAAATAGAAAACTTAATTAAGTAATATGGAAGTTTTTTTTTTCATTTTTATTTTGTTTTGGATGCATGTGGAATGCATTTAACCATTCTCAACCGCTAATTGGTGGACCTAGGAATATTCTTCTTCTGGCCTTGAAATTCAATAGTCTATATCTCCCAAGAAAACATAGCTAGCCTTCCTCTCAGAAAAAAGTGTAAATAAATTTTGATTCAAAATGCATATCTATTTAAAGTGTTGCAGATCCCACTTAAACTTTAAAGACATGTCATTTTCTAATTCAATTAGAATGTTAATTCATATCCTTTAATAACAAATCAAATCTAAAATTTTAGTTTTCTAACTCAAATGCAAACCCAACACAAAGTCTTCTAAAACATTACATTGATGCGGGTCCCAATTTTCTAAATAAAATGGATTGTTTAATTACAAATCAAATAACGGATACGAGGAATCGAGGAAATCTAAGCGAGTGTTAAACTTGTATTTTGTTGTATTCTGTATATATTTATATTTTAGATATTTGTATTTGTACTTTCAAATTAAGCCCAAATACTAAAAAAAAAGTGTTGAATTGTGATTGAAAGTGACATTATTGTTATAACTAACATCTATACTACTACTTTAACAAGTATGAATATCCCATGAGAATTTCTAAAATTTTGATTGGACCAATTTTGCCCCTCTATATATAGTAATGCTCTGTGATTGAGCCAAAGGGTAAAACGTGTATTTTATAATTTGTATTAAATGAGTGAAATTGTATTTGGACGAATTTTGCCCCTCTATGTTAATACTTTATGATTTGAAGTTGGGGCAGAAAGGATATTCTATAATTTGTCTTAAATCAGTTTAGAATTGGTATTGTAGGACAAATTTAGCCCTTCATCTAACTTACTGCTAAATTTTATAGGAGGGTAGAAATGGAATTCTGTGATGTATCTTAAATTGGCAAGTAACAAGTAAGCTAAAAACGTTTCTGATTAAATAAAAATTAAAGACAGAAATGCAAAAAAAAAATTATAAGAAAATTCAGAAATTTGTAGAAAAAAGGTCTAGGTTAAATGGATCAATCTATTATTTCATAATTAAATAATAATATATAGAAATAGAAAAGTTAATAAAAAATTTGGCCATATCTCTAACATCATATATTCATTACATTAAAAAAAAGTATAATAAAACAATAATCTTATTTATTAATGATAAAGTGGAATATAAAATTTACACTTGAAAATGAAATTATTATTTTCAAGGTGGTGTATTAGTGGTTCAATGGTTAAAGTTACATAGGTCAACCCATGAAATCGTAGTTAACTAATAAAACTTAAAAAAGTTAAAAATATAAGAATACAAAAAAAATGTAGAAAACTTGTGTCAAATCAATAATATTATACACTTATCATATTAAATAAGTGAAAGAAATAAGATATATTTTTATTGATTATGGAAATGGAATAGAAAATTTAAAAATGAGTCAAAAACAAAACTGTTTTTTTTTTTCATTTTGGTGGCAAGTCAGAAATTCAACAGGCTGAGTCAACTCATGAAATCATAATTAAAATATAAAATTGAAAAATTAATAGAAATACATTGAATTATAAAAAAATATAAAATTGATACAGAAAAGTTTAGCACATACCTAATATTATACATTCATTATATTAAATCAAAAATTAAGTATCACAAATAAAAATTATTTTTATTGATAATAGAAATAAGAATTGAAAACTTAAATCAACATATAAATGAAACCATTTTTCTTTCCACATTAAATGGGTGAACCCCTGATGTCTTAATGAAAAAAATAAAATTTGAATACTAAATATATATGCAAAATGTTACTAAAAATACAGAAATTGTGAAAAATCTGAGCACACCACTAATATTATATAATCACCATATTAAATACAAATATGTGTAATAAATTTAGAAAATACAAAATTATAGAAATACAGAGGAAATAAAAACATAAAAAATTATAGGCATTTTGTAGAAAAATGAGCATACATCTAATATCATCTATGCATCATATTAAAAATATGTATACTATATAAAAGTATTTATTAATGATAAAAATAAAATATAAAATTTAAAAATGATTTAAAAATATCCGACTACGGGGTGGTCAACAATCCGGTCCGGGTCCGGCGTCCGCCACTTTCCTTCCTGTTAGCCTCAACCCTCCAGTGCTCCGTCGTTTTATGTCTGGCGTCTGCCCCTTTCCTCCCTGTTAGCCTCAGCCCTCGGCCCTCTAATGCTCTGCCAGTCCGCCGTCCAAAGGAATAACAGACACGTAATTTTCTTTGCATAATTCCTGTTTGCGCGTAGTTCGCTTTTGGGTCAAATTATAACTATGACAATAAATACGACGGAAAACCTCAATCCATAATCAAGCTTTTGTTTTTTCCTTTGCATAATGCACATTGTAAAACTTCATACCAGAGCCGTAATTGAGTTTTGGTAATTTGGTTCAGAAAAGAAAGTAGCAAATTACATGTAAATTTAGGCCTTAGTACATGAATATTTATATTGAAAATAAACTTGAACCTTGCATAAAAGAGATTTAGGCTTTATTTGGAAATGATACAAATGGAGAGTAAATCCCCGTTTAGGGTAAATTTATACTCTGATTCACTTTTGTATGTGTTTGATAATATTATATTTATATATTGATAAATGATAGAAAACACATTTTCTAATGCATATTTACATTGATAATAAGATGTAAAAGTAACATTCAAATGGGCTTTTGATAAAAAAAAGGCATATGTTTTATTGAAATTCTTGTTTATATCCATTACAGTTAAAAGTCTGTTCGATAAGAAGATAAATTTATCAGTGCAAAACTAATCCAATTTTATAATTTATATGGACCGTTTTATACTATATATTTGCATCGTTTCCAAACGCAACGTTACAACTTTCTTTGGCACTCATTTTGTTTAAGGTATGGAGTCACTAGCTTCACAATGTCAAATTTGATTTGAACAAATTAATTAACTCGAAAGAGTAATGGTTGCAGTCTACAGAGAGAAGGGTTTTTTTCTTTTATTTTTTTATTTTGAGCGCAAAGTTATAGCATAAAAATAAGAGAATCCATAATTTGGTTAATCGTTGGTTTTTGCTTTTTTAAAAAACTGAACTTCAAAAATACACAGTGAACCGAACCGTGAGGACTCTTACCTGGAGGATACTGCTTTTGGTTTGACTGGATCAAATGTTTAATAATAAATATGAAGATTTATCTTCAACATTTCCATAGAAAAGGTGTCACTGTAATTGATGCAGTTGATGAGCACTGCTCCTCAATATTTCATCATTTACACGAAGTCACGAACTGTCTCCTAGTATTTGCCGATTCATTTGCAATGATCAATTACAAATACCATACTTTAGAATTCATCCACTCTTTCTTTTTATTAAAGGTTGGCCAGAATATTGCAACTGTTATGAGCTGATGACGTCCTATATGATAGGGGTAAGGATTTTCAATAAAATTTGTGACCACCACCATTGAAAGTTAATTTTGGGGTTTAGAAAAACAAATCAAATATAAGTCTTTTACTTTTTCCCCAATTAATTTTGTTTTGCATAAATTTTTTATTATGACCCACCCTACCTCAAAACCCAAAAAC
The DNA here is from genome assembly GCF_000365185.1 of Nelumbo nucifera. The sequence goes on from NW_010729204.1 coordinate 220,188, forward strand.
AAAAACGTCCTAAAAACCTTATATTTTACATTATTTATAAATTTATACAATACAATTTTGTTTTTGTAAACTTAGCCTAAGACTCAATATGTATGTACAAAACGAATACATACAAAATAATGGGCGGTCTCAAAACCTCCTCAGTAGAGGTTTTGATAGTAAATTTATTCCAATGGTAAGACTTACCCGTCAAAAAGCATTATTCGTGGCGCGTCATTAGGACATTGACAAATATACAAAACAATCATTTAATAATTAAGTATTTTCCTTTTTTTTATTTTATCTTTTCCCTTCCGCGCACCGCGGTTATCAATGGGGCGCCTCCGGCCTGTTTACCCAAAAAAGGGAGGGGTGGCGCCCATATGATATGATACTACTTTAATTTCTGGAATTTTTTAAAATATTATTTTTTGAAAAGGACAACGCGTAATTAAAGCAAACATGTTATTTTCCAGGCTCCAAAGTCCCATGCCGTAAATATTCATTAAATCTTCTATATTTTGAAATTGGGAGTTCGGGACTCGGGACCACGTTGAATATCTAAGGGTCAAACTCTTTTTGTTTTATTTAAGTAAAACTAAACCAGTGTTTAGGGTCCAACACAGGTCACACGGCCCTCAATACTGTTGCAACAAATCACTGCACCCGCGTATCTGAAACATCTCCCTTCCTCCTTGCAGATGTTATTAATGTGCGATTATTATAATGGTGGCAGCAGATCTGAACTTCATGCAAAGTCACTATGTTGCATTTAAGAATAAGTGATTTACTATACAATAAAAGAAAAAAGTACTAATTAAGAGCAATCAAGAAAAGAAAACTAATGTAGAGGGTGTTTGGTTCCGTTTAAAATTAAGAAAAAAACAATTAATGCGTTATTCGGTACCACATCAGCAAATATTATTAATAAATGATTACTCATTTCACAAAGCTCCAAAACGGGATGCCTATGTGACAGTATTTATATATAAATGCAATTAATGAAACCTTGGCTGACGAGATGCTTATTTATTTACTCAATAAACATAAAGCAAATCAAACACATTCATATTATGGCCCTCATTTCTTTTTTTCTTTTTTGTGTTTTTCTTTTATGGGCAAGGAGCTGAAAGTAAAGTCCAACCATTTCGAAAAAGAAAATAAGAGATTTTTTTAAACATAAGAAAATAAGAGAATAAAGATCTCTAGATGGTTCTTCGCCCCAAGGTGTAAATTGTACTTTAGTCTTTCCAAAAGAAAGATTGCATATGTACTCTGCAAGGAGCCATGTAAAGGAAAACCGAAAAGAAGAAACTTGGTATCAGCGGAAACACATTCTGATCGAGTCGTGTTCGATTTTTCAGTAGAACTGTAAGCATCTCTACCTCGAAAAGCCATAAACTGATCTCCTGTTTGGTTGTTACCACTTATTTTCTGATTAATTCATGTTCGTTTCTCCCTACCGCTTATTTTCTTTGACTCATTCAACTATTTCTACCGGCTAAATACTATTTACAAGTGATATTGAAAAAACAAACAAACAAACACTACTCAGTTCCCATCACACAACGTAACTTTCTCAGTCTCTTGATTCTTGAATGAACAGACACACTATAAGAGAGTAGTGTTGTTCTTCACTTGTTGTTGGCTTGTGGCCTAGTGGGTCGAGGACCTGTCAAACCCAGTTCCCAAGGTGCAACGTAGCGTTTGACATTTTGCTTTCAACTGCATCAGCTTTTTACTATTCTATTATTTGATTTTGGCCTTTGTGCCTTCGGCTCTTCGCCGTCATGAATATATCGCTTTTGTTATGTAAAAAATTACACCCCTCAGTTTAAATCGAGGGAAGTAGGTACGCATTCGATGCTCAGCTTTTGGTTGGCGTGTAAAAGTTGAATGTCTTTTGCTCTGTCGCAACTTGTTTACACGTGACACATGTCATTTATCACAAGATCATCGTTCCTTTTCAGCTGTACTCGATGAACTCCATGTTATCATATGAGATGGAGATCGGAGAACTCCGTTCAGGTTCAACTGTTGAAAACTTGCAACGCTAATGTTAAAACTTAAAACAATCCGACTACAAGACCGAAAATGCACGGTACCTACAAAACTTAACCTATCAACGGAAATCGTAAAAAAAAACAAAAAATTTCCACTTTATTACCTGAATTTTAACTTTGGATAGTGTTAAGTTACTATTCAAATTTTTAAATGTATTTAAACTTTTAAAAAATGTCAAGTTGGTCCCATCGTTAACATATTTATTAAAAATGTCAAAACTACATTTATATTGTTTATTGTTTCTACTTGAGACTAAACCAGTGAGGTGTTTGAGATTATGAATTAATAAAGTCATTGTCTTCTACCTTTAGATCTGAAACACATTCTTGTCTATTTATTTTTTTTTTGTTTTAAATTATTGTTTTTCTTTATCATATTTCATGTTTTTTCTTTCTTTTTCTTTGAGGATAACAGGTTTAGTATCAAGGTAGAAGACAATGAACAGTGTCTTTTTTGAAGGGTGGTTTTTTGCATTTTCAATAGATAACTAACAATTGGTTAACAATAGGGAACAACTTGACACTTTTTGAAAGTTTATGTATTGCAGTGACATGTTTAAAAGTTTGGGTACTATCTTGACACCACCTCCAAAGTTCAAGATACTAAAGTGGAATTTTCCCTAAAATAAATAAAATAAAAGTGTAGGGATGCAACTTGCAAGGATCCAACCCAAATCTGATTAGATTCAATTCGAGTTTTTGTATGATTGGAGCATTGGTTTTTGGGTTGTATGATGAGTGTAAGTAAAAAATAAAAATTGGACTTAGCCTCAGTTTGGATTATATTTGGGCTAAGGCTCAATTAGACTTTCATTTCAAAAAATTCTATTCTTAAGTTGGATCCTAAAATCCAATAAATGATGATTATTAAGGGTCCATTTGGTTCACAACTGGAATTGGAATAGAAACCCTTCAGAATCAGAATCGGAATGGTCCATTCCCATAGTCTGTTTGGTTCAAATAAGAATGTGAATGGGAATTGGAATAAGCAAGAATGAGATTTCATTCCCAAGGGAGGGGCAGGGAATGACCATTCCATCAAGAATGGAAATGAGATTTTGATTCCGCTCAACCAAGCAATTGGAATCGGAATAGCCCATTCCGGTTCTGATTCCAAACCCCTATTCCCGTGAACCAAACAGGGCCTAAATTCTTTCTATCTTATTAACCTATCCAGGTTTGACTAAACCCAATGCAATCCAAGCCGAGCCTAAACCTAGCCCAAATTGAATTGGGTTAAATTTGGGTTGGGCCTAGGTTGATAAACCCAAACTTAACCTTGTGTTTGCCTAGATCAAACTCGAGGTTTAAAATGGTGTTTGGCTTTATTGGTATTTACTTGTAAAAAGGTGCCCACTTGAGTTGTGTGAGAGTCATATCTTAGAGAAATTATCCTTTTGATATTTCTCCAGACGTTTTTTCACTATTCTACTTATGTAGTGTGTAATGGCCTCTAATAGCACTTAGCTAGTGTGTGTGTGTACACACACACATTCATATACATATTTACCTATTTACATACATATTTTGCATACATATATACATAAATATATGTATACATATTTGCATAAATACATATATACGTATAATTTTAGGGTGGGTTCATTGACCAACCTAAGCCTAGCCTAGGCCTGAGCCCAACTCGAGTGCATCAAATTTTAGTATGTGTTGGGGTTAGGTTGTGAAAATCGGATTTGACCTCAAGCTCGGGCCTTAAGCCCAAATTTTAGGGTCAGGCCCGGGTTGACCATAAACCCAACCTAACCCGCCCGACTTGCACCCCTACGCCTAGCTGTTTAAACACTAAAAAACATTTTTTGACAATTTTTATTTTTCAAGTTGCACATATATAAAACAGTTTTATATAAATGAAAATGAAACTAAACTTAAACCTAGAGGTGTAAACCAAGTTGTGCCACCCACGGCTCAGCATGATTTTGGACCAGCCCAACATGACCTGGTATGACGGGATGTAGGCTGTGCTAGGCCTGGGGTTTCAAGTCCATGGGCTGGCATGACCCAGCATGTGGCATGACACACAGATGACATGACGACTTGTGGACCCACAATAGGCCAAGCACGATCTGCCTGAGAAACTAGCCATTGGGGGTTTTTACAGAAATACGGCCAACAACTATTTATGGGGAATTTATGCATTTTGGACTTGGGGGGAGAAAATGACAAAAATGCCCCCAAATAGGTATATACAACTAGTTTGGGGTGGAATTTGGGTAAAGTGATAAATGACTTTATAATGACCAAAATACCCCTCCCAACAACTAAAAAATGACAAGTATTTAATTTGTGTTTGTGATTCTTCTTCTTCTTCTTCTTCTTCTTCTTCTTCTTCTTCTTCTTCTTGTTTCTCATGGAAGAACAAATGTCTACCCAAACAGTAAGTACCACCCTTATTATAGTAGCTAAAATCACTCCTATATTTTTGGCAAATGGCACTTTTACCATTCCCTTCGACCTCATCTATTTTAAATATTTTCCAAATCAGGCTAGTCAACTTACTACCCTTCTTTTTCTTTCCCCTAGTAATAGTACTAGGGGTGGGAACTTCTATGATGTCAATCACATCTATATCGATACTAACACTATCATGTTGTGACTAGACATAGTTGACGTTGAACATGTTGGGGAATTGGTTTCGGGAGGAGCAAATCATTTTTTTTAAATAAAAAATATAAATAAATATTATTTTAATTACACTTACCTGAATTGCTAGTTCAGAATCTCAACTTAATTTCAATGGTTGAAGCCTCCAAGCCTCTAAAATTGCTAATTTGAAATACTTGAGCAGGTCTTCTTCTTGTTAAAACTTGAATAAAGTCGAGAATTGAGAAATGAAAAGTAGAGAGAGTACTGAGAGTGTATGAGAGACTTATAGAGTATGAAAAGAGAATTGTTGAATTGGTGTGATGAGAATGGTGGAGGATAAGACTATATATATGAATTGAAAAGGTTTTGGTACTTTAAAATATTCTCAAGAAAAAATAAGGCAAGAGCTAGCAAAATATATTGTACATGTTGCACAACCATTTTTATTATTTGAAGATATTAAACTTGAAAAATTTTTACATAATTCTTGAAATCCACAATAAAAAGGTTTTTATAAATACTATTAGAACATATAATTTAAAAAAAAAAATTATTCATACAAAACAAATTTTAGTTTCTATTTTATCAAAACTTAATTCTAGAGTTGCAATTACTTTTAATATTTGGACCTCTAAATTTAATATAAGTTATATTTGTGTTATCAGTCATTTTATTGATGAAAATTGGTTTTTACAAAAAAGAATTTTTAAGTTTTACTAGGCTTGAATGGCCTCATATTGGCCCAACTATTGCTACAAGTAATTTAAATACTTTACATGCTTATGAAATTTTAAATAAACTTTTTTTCTATTAGTTTTGATAATGCTAGTAATAACGATTTAACAATAAATATTTTAAAATCTCAATTAAAACCATATTTAAATGGTAAATTATTTCATATTAGATGTGTAGGTCACATCTTAAATTTATATCTAGGATGCTTTAAATATTATTTCTCATCATATTTCTAAAATTAGAAATTGTATAAATATATATATATATATATATATATATATATATTAAAAGTTCTAGAGCAAGAAAACAAGAATTTAAATATTTATGTCAAAATTATGGTTTAAAATATAAACATTTTATGTTAAATGTTCAACATAGATGGAATTCTTCCTATTTTTTGTTAGAAAGTTGTATTTCCTACAAAATGGCAATTTGTATAAGAGATTTTTTACAAAATTTTTATGATGCAACAAATGAATTTTTTGGGTTTTATTACCCAACTAGTTGTCTTTTAGTTAATCAACTATTTATGATTAGTGAATGTTTAGCAAAATATAGAAGAGATCCAAAATTTAAATGTATTGTTAAAGTAATAGAAAATTATTTAAAAAATATTGGGAGAATATTTCTCCTCTTTATTGTTTAGCTACAATATTACATCCTAGGATTAGGAAAGATGGTTTAGATGTTTTACTTGAATCATATTGTGAAAATAGGAATATTGCAATTGGAAATCAAAAGGAAAAAATTAATAATTTATTATTTGAAATGCATAGCTTATATGAATCTCAAAAGATAGGACATCAAAAATCTACAACTTGTATAAGTGTAGCTTCAACTTCTGAAACAACTAGTTTCAATAGTGGAAAAGAAAGAGTTTAGTCTCCAATAAGTAGGAGGTAGAAATTTGTTGTCATTTTAGCAACAAGTTCATTTACTAAACTTAATTTTTATTTACAAGAAAAATTTTCTACTTTAAGTTATTCCTTTGACACGGAGGAAATGGATAATTTTGATATATTAGCCTGGTGGAGTGGACATGAAAAAAATTATTTGGTCCATTGCTACCAAATTTGGAGCCTAGTGTTGTGGGTCCCGCCTGCTATGAGTGAAAGGACATCAGAGGCCCTGGGAGTGTTCCTAGGGGTGAGGACTCCGACAATCAAGTAAAACAAGGGCTCAGAGTAAGTTAAAGTCACCACAAGAGAGTAAGTGATAGTTCAAGTATGCACGCTCATACCTTTAGCTGTAGTGTCTCTTTTATATTCGGAGCCAACCTAGGAGAGGAGTAATGAACAACGAATAACCATCCCGTAGATTGCGGTCACATAGGGGGAGTTAGAGAGGTGTTGGCCGATGATGACCCCTTTATTAGAGAGGCAGTTCGATTATAGCCATAGGATGGCATGGTCTGAATTGTTCGTTTTCCTTTAAAAAAGGAGAAGATAAGGGATTTGTTTTCTAGCCTTTTTTTTTATAAAATTTTTTCTTAGTAAGGCCTCGTCTTCCATTATGTTGACTTCTAACTCTGGCCATGAGGCCTATTCCCTTTCCCAATTGGAGTGATCCAATAGTACCCCTACTCCCAACGCTAACAGCAACGAGAGTGAGAACATCAAAAGTAGTTCCGAGGGAACCTCTCGAACTTCTAGTGTTGAGGTTCTACAGGAAAGAGTCACAACTTGGGGGAATGGTCGTGATCAATAGAGCATGGACACTGTGAATGAGAGTACCATGTCCACTAGGTCGAGGGGTGATGTCCCTATGCATCCCTTTATCGGGCCTTCGAGGGGAGATGCCCTAGGGAACGCACCAACGCTTCCCATGGTGGTGGATGTTGAGGAGGCTGAGGGGCCGATTGGTGAAGAGGAGATCAAGGCCGAGGGGTAAGGTGTGAGGTTGCAGTGCTGGTGTGTTTGGAAGCGTGTCGTTAAACACTTAGGAACACCAGTTTAAACATCTATAGAATTTTATCGATTCTCAAACAACTACTAACGTAATAAACATGTGAGAACGGGTCGTCTCGACAGGGAAGCGAGGGAAAATTAGTGTTTTCTTAGATCCGGGAGAAGAGAACGCAAGTGGGAGTTGTAGAAATAAAAAATTAATTAATTAAAAAAATTGAATTCATTAAAACCAAATTCAAACAGTACTAAGAATAAGAAGTGCATAAAAATAAACAAATAGCATAAACAACTAAATAAAAAAACAGAATAAAAATGTCTGAAAATCCAATCAGAGGTAGCAGTTTCTGGATGCTCCTTTCACCCTCGAACTTCTCGATCTAGGCCTTCCATCTTACCTGGCCGAATTTCAGATCTGCAGAAAAGAAATAAAACACAAATTAAATCTAATAAAAATAAATTTGCAGGAAGGAAAAATTAAATTGGAAATTAAAGAATAGAAAGTAATTCTAAAACTGAAGAAAAAATGGTTAGGATTCAAATGCAGAGGTGGTAGTAGTGGTGTTGGCGAATTGCATGTAGGAACCCTCTCCTCTTGCCCGAGCGTCCTCCTCTTCCTCTACCCTTGAACTTCTCAAGATCAGCCTTCCTTCTTACCTGTGTGAATTGACCAACCCCTTCTTCAGGGCCCTTAGGGTCCTTTTTATAGAGAATGGTGGATATAACTGGAATTAGAGAGAAAGAGGGGGGCAACAGCAGGGTTTTAGCAAAAATATGGGTGCCCTAGGGTTTCTAATGGATAGCTAAGATGGTTTTGGAGTGATCCTATGGCTGAAAATAAAAGGAGAAAGCACCCAATATTATGTAGGGTTGAGATTTGGACGCCTAGAAATGGAGGGTGTAGATTAGAACATCTAGGGTTGAAGGGTTAAGATTAAAAGAATAGGTGGTGCCCCAGATTGAATGGTTAAGATATAAGATGGAGGGAATGGTTGAGATTTAATGGTGGGGATCTGAATGATGAGGATTAGAAATTAGGTGGCTCCTAGGGTTAGAATGCAAAAAAGAGAGTGCCCTAGAATGGATGGTGGAGATTAGAAGGGACGGAAGGTGAGGATTTAGCAGTTAGGGGTGGCTAGGGTTTGTTAAGAGTGAAAAGAATGGGTTAAGAGGTGCCCTAGGGTTTGCTAAGGCGTGGGGAGCATGCTAATATAGTAGGAGGGGCGCCAAACTGGGTTTAGCAGCTAGGAGGCACCCTCCTGCTTTTAGTTCTTCATAAAAACACCCCCTCTCTCAGCTGGACTTCACACCAGCTTCCCAAAATCTGCATTTCAGCCATCAAAACTTTTCAGTTTTGCACAGGGACCCTCAGAGGTCACAACATTGAAATTAACTGGGAAAATGACACAATTGACTACTCTAAGGTCGAAAATACCCCTGAATTGATGCCCTTATGGCATCAAAATGCAGAGTTATCAGACCCTCCCAACTTAACCATTGTTAGTCCCTTAGCAATGCAGACTTAAAATTACACTAGGTATATAGATCTTTCCCATTACAAGGTCATCCCTAATAGAATTAATCAAGCATCCTAATTCCAACATTCTCAAACTCTATAGAGATCGGTATTGGGCTTTAGGGGTAAAACTGTCTTATTTTGAATATTACACAAACATGGCTTAAAAATCTTATTTACCCTTCCATTTGCTAATTGTCTTGATAAAATGAGATTGATTTTAAAATCAGACAGGTATTCTTCTTCGTCAACCTTTTGATAATCTAACTTGTATTTTCCCTACAGATGATTTCTTGCTCCATTGGCCTCCATGATAAGTTGGATGTCTTGATTTAGTAGCTCTAGTAAGCATAAGAGGAGGTTGACCAAACTAAGCGTCAGGCAGCTAAAGCCCAGGTAGGGCAAGAGGCAGCCAAGACCAAGGCTCGCAAGGAGTACGGATGCCGCAAGAAAGCCGAAGTTGAGCTCATAGCCAAGAAGGAGATGGTGAAGAATTTGAAGTCCGCTCTTGAGTCAATGGAACATAAACTCGAGGAGTCATCTACCGAGGCTATGTCTGACTACAAGGCCTCAGAGGAGCGTAAGAGAAACTTGGCCCGCTTTGCCTCCCATGCATACTTGGAGGGGTATGAGGACTGTAAAGTCAATGTGTCGAAATTCTTTCCGAACTTTGATGTCAACCAGTTGGACCCTTTTTCAAAGGGCCAACAGTCGATCGAGGTTGTGGAGTCAGCCAAGGACCAAGGTGGTGACACTATTCAACAAGTTGGCGGGCAATAGGTGGTTGTGGAGGCAAACACTAGAGCTGACGGCCAAGCTAGGGATGCCCAATAAAAACTTTGACTTCATGGTTGCTTGGGCCTACATGCCCTTTTTTCTGAAAATGTTCTCTCTATTTTTCTTTTATTATTTTTTTTTGTAAGTAGAGGGGACGATGCCCCCCTTGGAGGACTTTTTGTAAAAATGGAACAAGTATCAATACACACTTTTTTTTTTGAAAAAGAAATGTTGTTTGTTCTTCTTAAGTGTATACTTATTATTGTGCTTAGTTAAGTGAGTAGTTATCAAGGCCTTTAACCACAAATCACTTAATATGAATTGTCAAATTCTTGAGGTCTCGTGTTTTTGCTGAGGAAGGCTTACTAGGTATGTAACCTATGTAAGGTTGCATGCCATGGGTCAGGGCCTTTTGGGTGTTTAACCTATGTAAGGTTGTAAGTCACAGGCCATGGGCAAGTGTCGATGGGATTCTAGCAACCTAGAAAGCGTGAATGTCTACACAAAGATAGGCAAAGTAAACAAAGAGGAACTTGAACTTTTGCATTCATTAAACTTTTTCAAGTACACTTGGTTTCATTGATATTACATACGGAGGTTCACTGAGTTCTAGGTATGAGGTACTAGTCTTCCACTCAGATATTTTAGCTAGAAGATGCCTAGTACTACCACTTGCATGATTTTGTATGGCCCTTTGCAATTTGGGCCAAGCTTCCTAATGCCAAGGTTGGGGACAAAAACCTTTTTGAGGATGAGGTCACCTTCTTTGAAGTAATGCTCCCTAACTCGAAAGTAATAATATCTTACCATTCTTTGTCGGTAGGTGGCGACTCTGATGTGAGCTTGTTCTTAGGTGCCTTCTAGTAGATTGTGGTTATTTCTTAGTCCTTCATTGTTCTCGGCCTCATTATACGCTTCTGTTCATTAGTCATCTGAGGTGTTGTTCAGTATGCCCACAACACACTGGGAAATTCAGCCACCTGGAGTCTTTTGGCTCTATCCAATCTGGCTTTTAGTCCGTCCAAGATAGTTCTATTGGTGACCTTGACTAGTCCGTTGGTTTGGGGATAATAGACTAAGGTATGCTATTGCCTTATGCCTAGGCTTGTACACCATTTTTTGAGCTTGGAGTCGTCAAATTGGTGGTTGTTGTCAATGACAACGATGTGTAGAATGCCAAAATGACAGATGATGTTTTTCCAAAAGAAACTTTGGATAGTCTTTTCTGTAATGGTTGCCAAGGCTTTGGCTTCTACCCACTTCATGAAGTAATCTACGACCACAATTAGGTGTCTTCAATTTCCCATACCTGGAAGGAAAGGTCCAAGTATGTTTGTCCCCCATTTGACAAAGGGCGAGTAGCTGCTAAGAGCCAAGAGGGTTGTGAGAGGTCAATGGGAAATGTTGGAGTGTCGTTGGCATCAGACGCACTTCTGAATTAGCTAAAGGGCATCCTTCTAAATGGAATGCTAGAAGTATCCTTGTTTCAATGCCTTTTTTGCATGGGCCCTACCCCCAAATGGTTGTCGTAGAGGCCTTCATGGATTTCTCTCAACACATATCCACCCTCATTTTGGCGTAGGCATCTGAGGTAGGGTAGAGTAAATGATCTCTTGTATAACTTATCCTCTAGTATAACATATCATGCCAATTTTTGTCTAATACTTTATACTTCATTCCTACCTTGTGGTAGTTGCCCATGTTGTAAGCAAAGCAAGTATAGGATTCATCCAGCAAGGCTCGGCTTGAATTAGACACACATGCTTTTCTTCTATGTTGGATTGTGCCAAATTCTCTATGTGCACAGTGCGGACAAGGGCCGACCTCCAGGAGCTGGATAACTTGGAGAGGATGTTGGCCCAGAAGTTCTCGACTCGAAATACTTGGTGCAAAGTGAAGTTGTGGAACTGTATATCTAACTCTTGGACTTTGTTTAAGTATTTGGCCATGTTGGGATTTCTGGCCTCGTATTCCCCATTCACCTAATTCACAACCAATTGAGAATCACTAAAAACTTCAATGTGCTCGACTTCAAGGTCTTTAGCTAACTAGAAACCAGCAAGCAAGACCTCATACTTTGATTCATTGTTTGAGATAGGGAAGCCGAATGAAAGTGCATATTCCATCTTATAGTTGTCTGGAGTCAATAGGATGAGGCTAGCTCCACTACCCCTACTGTTGGAGGATACGTCCACATGTAAAGTCCAAGAGGGTCGAGGTTCATCATGCTCGGGAGTGTTGTTGTGGCAAAAGGTGCATTCAACCAAAAACTTTGCTAATTCTTTTTGCCTTGATTATAGGTCTCGACTAGTAATGGAGATCAAATTTTAACAGTTCTATAGCCCATTTGGTCAACCAACCCAAGGTCTTTGGCTTCTATAGTATCTAATTTAGAGGTCGGTTGGTCAAGACAATAGTGGTGTGGGCTTGAAAATAGGGTCTCAATTTCTCGACCGAGATCACTAGTGCGAAGGTTGTCTTCTCCACTTTAGGATACCTGGTCTTGGCATCATGGAGGACTTTACTGACATAATACACTGGTTTTTGCAATCCCCTTTCTTCTCAGACTAATACTGAACCAATCACCCCGTCCCTAATCGAAAGGTACAGGAATAGGATCTTTCCTAGATTAGGTCAAGTGAGCAATGGTGATGAGGCCAAGTATGCTTCCAACTCGTCAAAGACTTTCTAACAGTCCTCCATCCATTGAAAGTCTTTTACCTTCTTGATGGCTTAGAATAAAGGTAGAAACCTGTTGACCGATTTAAACATGAAATGATTGAAGGCTGCAATTTAGTCGGTGAGCTTCCAAGTCTCCTTGATCAACCATGGGGGCTCCACGTCAAGGATAGCTTGTATTTTCTCAACATTGGCTTTGTTTCCTCATTGAGTGACAACAAAACCAAGGAATTTTCCTGAGAGGACCCCAAAGACACACGTAGTGGGGTTCAACTTCATATTGTACTTCCTTAACACACCAAAGGTCTTGTCAAGGTTAGTAATATGTTGGCTTGCTCTAGGCTCTTCATAACCATTTCGTTGACATAGGCTTCAACATTCTAACCAATTTGCACTTTAAAGATTTTGTTCACTAGCCTCTTGTATGTGCCCCCAACATTCCTCAATCCGAAAGGCATCACTTTGTAGCAGTAGGTACTATACTTAGTGATGAAAAATGTCTATTTTTCATCGTTGGGTTGCAATCTTATTTGATTGTATCCTAAAAAGGCATACATGAAGATTAGGAATTCATATCCCATTGTGGTGTCAACCAAGTGATCTATTCTTGGCAAAGGAAAGTTGTCTTTGGGGTAGGCTTTGTTGAGATCTATGAAATCAATTTATATCCACCATTTCCCATTAGCTTTTCTTAACCATGACTACATTAAATAGCCATTTAGAATAATGTACCTCTCTAATGAATTTGGCGTCAAGTAACTTGTCCACCTCCTCTATGATCAGTTTCTAATGCTCTGTGCAAAGTTCCTCTTCTTTTAGTGAACTGGCTTACAACTCGAGTCCACGTTCAGCCTGTGAATAATGACCAAAGGGTCAATTCATGGAAAATCAATAGCAGACCAAGCAAATACATTGGCATTGACTTTGAGGAAACTTGCTAGTTTGGAAAGCTTGTCTTGAGAGGGGAGAGACTTGACATGCACTATCTTGTTGGCCTCGGCCTCATCTAGAGGAACTAAGATGAGGTCTTCTACTGGATGGCCTCGACTAGAGAGCTCCTCCCTAAGGTCGAGCCCTTTTACAAGTAGTGCTTCTTTGTTTTTGCCTTTTAGCACTACAACATAGCATTGTTTGGTTGTCTACTGATTTCCCTTAACAAGTCCTATGCCATGCTCCGTAGGAAACTTCACACCAAGACGATATGAGGAAATGACGGTCTTATGTGCATGGAGAATCGATCGGCCGATGGTTGTGTTATAAGGAGAGTCGATCTTCATGACCAAGAACTCAGTCATCTGAGTGACATTCTGAGGTTTTGTCCCTATAGTGATGGGTAAGACTATTCTTCCTTCAGCTCTCACAGCTACTCTGAAAAATCCAACTAGTGGCACATCGATAGGTTGTAACCGGTCTGGGGTCAATTGCATCTTCTCAAATGCCTCATAGAATAAGACGTTGGCTAAAGAGTTGTTATCTATGAGGATTCTTCTCACTTTGTAGTTAGTGATTCCCATTGAAACCACCAAAGCATCACCCTGGGGTATGGAGACCCCTTTCGGGTTGTCTTCGGAGAAGGAGATGAGTTCCTCTGACCTATGCTTCTTTAAAGTCTATTGCTCAATGTTCAACTATTGAGCATAGGTTTTTCTGGCCGAGGTGATCTCACTCCATGAAGCCAAGCCACCAATGATGACTTCAATAACCCCGACTAGGGTTTAGTTGGGTTAGGGGTCGAACAGTCCTAGTGTTGATGACAATGCCAATATCTCATCGCTGATATAGTCATTTAAATGTCCTTGTTGGATGAGGTACTCAATCTCATTTTTGAGATTGTAGCAAACTTTAGAGTCATGGCCTGTCCCGTAGTGGAACTTGCAATATTTTTTGGGATTTCCCCTTTTGGGGTTCCTTTTCAACTTAGTCGGCCATTTCATGTACTCTTGCTTCCCTACTTGCATTAATATATGAGTTTGGGAGGCAATTAGCAGAGTGTACTTATTAAATGATGGCACCGACAGCTTCTTCTCATTGTTCTTGTTGTTTGGGCCATCGGTTGGTTTGTCTCTATCCTTCCTCTTCTTGTAGGTAGAGCCAGCTTTTGGATTTTGCAAATGCTTATTGTCCTCAACCACTATGTACTTTTTCACCTTTTTTAAGAAATTCTACTTTCTTCTTAGGTAGCATTTTGGAGATATACCAGTTGAGGGGTCTCGGGTGGAGGTCACTAATGGTATTAGTGATAGATACAAAAGGGTTGAGGTCTTTAACTTAGAGTTTGTATTGGTTAAATCTCTTCATATAGGCCCAAGGGCTCTCCCCAAGCTTTTGCTTAATATCCATTAAGGAGATGACGGTCTTTTGGCACTGTCAGCTACGCAAGAAGTGGGCTAGAAAAAGGTTTGCGAACTAGTCCCATGAGTTAATGGACCGAGGGGGAGTGCAGAGAACTATCTGTTGGTAGCTCCCTTAAAGGTGGATTAAAAGGCTCTACACATCAAGGAATCAGAGTACCCATGGAGGGGCATTAGGGTTTGTAAGCTTTCCAAGTGGTCCTCCTGATCCATACTTCCATCGTATGTTTCAAGAGTGGGTGCCCTAAAGTTGGTAGGGAGTTGCTTTGAGGTTACAAAGTCAGTGAAAGCCTTCATCTAACTGGACGAAGCGGGGCAACTGGTGGAGACATCACCCTTTCCCTCCTTGACCTATCTAATTTCATCTTGAATGGCATTGATCTAGGCCTAGAGGTTCCGGAGGCATCAGTCGATCTAAGGCATCGGGGCCTCGGCCTGGTCACAAGGCTCTCTCACCCGGGAGATGTCTACACAATTCCCAGAGTATTATGATTCAGTCAAATCCTGAGGTTTATGAACACGACGATCATTAAGGTGATCATGAAGGTCTGAGACTTGGGGGGAAGAGGCCGGCGTCGGGCTAGCTCTTGACCAATGAGGGGGATATAGTGTCCTAAGTGCCTATTGTCATCCCTATTGTGGTTGGTGTGGCAATCCCTACAGTCGTTTGGAGTGTCGTAGACATAGGAGCCAGGGTGATTCACACCTCAGGTGGGGGATGCTGAAAGGTATTGAAACAATGCTTGCTTGCCTAACGACTGTTGTTGTTGGACTCTGAAGGGTCACTGCTGACACATCCGCTAGATGCTAGCTCACTGAAGTTGGGATAAATCTTCTGTTCTGTTGTTCCTGACCCCTAAAAGGGCAGCCACTTTGTAGGAGGCCTTTTGTCGGGTGCCGTAACTCATCCAGTTGCTTGGCCAAATTGTCTAGTTGTTGGAGTATCATGTTAAATTGTTCATGTGTGGGGTAGATGTTAAGTCTTTCCCATAGACGGCGCTAATTGTTGCTGCCAAATTTGGAACTAAGGGCAATGCAGTAATTTTCATGATCTGAGGACTGTGGATCCCACCTTCTAGGAGGGAAAGGGCATTATAGGCCCTACGAGTGTTTCCAAGGGCAAGGACTCCAACGGTCAAGATATCCAAGGGCTTAACATAAGCTAAGGTCATTACAAGAGAGTAAGTGATGACTTAAGTATGCGTATCCTACCTTTAGTTGTAGTGTCCCTTTTATAGTTGGAGTAAACCCAAGAGAGGAGTAATGAACGATGAGTAACTATCCAATAGATTGTAGTCATGTAGGGGGAGTTAGAGAGGTGTCGGTCAACCACTACCCCTTCATTAGCGACCCAAGAGTAAATGCACCAAGATTGTGCATCTACATTAAATGCTTTGCCACCATTCAGGGTGGGAGTTACCCAATTTCCCTTTGGGGGATTGTCAACTTACGGAAGTACCTCTGGCCGATGCCACATGTCAGGGTCTAATAAGTCGACCGAATATACCTACATCACAATCCTTGGCACCATGGCACACGATCTACTAACCCCTCTAGTGTTTATAGTTTTATCGGAGTCTTGCTTTGGTGCAGGTACTAGAGTGTTGGACAAGAAGAGAAGATGCATGAGTGAAGAAAGCCTGGAGATGTGCATTTGCTTCAAAGATTGACTAGATGCTTAGGACAGATTAGAAGACAAAGGAGGGCATGACATTACACCTAATGTTTCGCCTGATCTAGATCATCAAAATCAAGGAGATTGAGATGTAGGGGAAATTGAAGAAGAAAGATGAAGAAAATATTTTGTATACTCAATAATTTTGTAGCATTTTCTAAAATTATTGTAATTTTTTTCAAATTTATTTAAATTATTTGTGATTTTTTCAACAATGTATTTTTTTATTTTCAAATTGTAATTGTATTATATTTGTTTGTATTTTATTCCATTTTGTTAACTATTTTTTGACCTTTGTATTGTTCAAATTTAAATGAAATAGAATTTCTATTTCTTCCAATTTGTTACCCATTTTGTATTTTATTAAGTATTTTTTCATTTCTTTGTTAGAATTTTTATTTTTTCAATTTGTTCCCGAAGGAAAATTAAGTATTTTAGTTTTGCTTAAAAAAATAAAAAGTCAAAATGCAAAAAAACAAAAACAAAAAAAAATAGTCTGGGCCGATTCAGCTAAGGCCCGGCATGGGCCTATGTGGCCTTGAGCTGTGGGTCATGCCAGGTCAACCCCCCAAATTATCCCAATGCAGGGAAACAAGACCCGACTCAGATCATGGGCCGCATGGAGGCCGTGCCATACTGGCCCAACACAACCCGATTTACACATCAACTTAAACCCAACCCAACTTGATGATTATACCATTTCAATATCGATGTGCAGCTATTAGCTTTTCAAAGACATGATAGGAAAAGAATTAAAACCAATAAAAGGTATAAAAAAAAGTGCTAACTAATCATAGGAGGTGTCAGGGGCATGTGTCTCTCCATTTTTTGTTTTCTAATTGCTCTTTGGACTCCATTTGGAAGGAGTACAAATGCAAATATGTAGAGTGCAAAATCTTGCATTTTGTATGTATTTGTACTGTACATTTTTGTATTTATACACTTTGCAAATTGAGCCTCGTTTTTATTCATTTATCAATACTTTTTGTACTGCAATTCATTAATCCACAAGTAGAGAGCAAAACCCTTAGACTGTGTTTGGTTGCAATGCAAATAAATTTGCACTGATGCAAAATCATAGCAGTACAAATGATTTGAGTGTAAATTCTGACCTTTTTTTTGGTCTTCGGTGCCATGCACCATTAATAACTTTCCCCCTACCCCTTTTTCCCCAAAGTGCTGGTTGTGGGATTCGATTCCATGTCAACACTGGAACAAACCTACCCCTCTTTAGTTTATTTTGTTTGATTGCAGTACAAGGGAAGTAAATTAACACATGAAGCCAAATAAAGTAAAATCCAAAACAAAATTAAACAATAATTTGCATTTTTTACATATGCACCCCCATGCATTTTTTACATTTGCTCCAGAAAACGTCCTACCTGGCAGCAATGATTCCAAACAAAAGTAAAGGCACTGTTTTCTGAAACAGCACCCTTTTCTGAAAAAACATCAATGCCAAACATATACTATATGGTTTATGTCATCTTGTTTTTCCTTTCTTTCTTTGAATCTCCGTCCTTATTGATAATCTATTGGTTTCTATATGGTCTGTCCACGTGATTTTCCATTTCTTTTTCCTTATTCCTCTTGCTCAGTATTCTTCTTTTTAAATTCTAATCTCACTCCCCCTGTTAACATTTTTACTCTTTCCTCTTTGTTTCTACTTTTTAGATCAGGATAGGGGATGAGAATTCACCCAAACTACCCTAGAGTGGTTAGAGAGCATGACTATTCAGTTGTAAGTTCAAAACGGGAAGGACTCTAATACTTTGTGAGGAAACTTCAATTTATAACTTTGTGGGTGAATTGGAAATCAGATTGTTGATTAAAGTTTTAGCTAGCATTTCGTTTGTCATCTGATTATGTGGCTCAATTTACTTTGGCTGCTTTAGGTATAATGTTATGGGTGAATTGGCAACCAGAGTGCTGGACTGTTGGTCGGCCTTTTGAAAGCCAGAGCAGACATGCATCCTTTGGACCGTAAGGGTCCATTTGGTTTCCAGGAATAGGTGCCTAGAATTGGAATCAGAATGGCCCATTCCAATTTCTACCATTTGTTTGGCAAGAATGGGATTCCCATATAGCCCCCCCAGTTAAGAATGAGATTCTCATTCCAAAGTCGATCAAGCAGTAAAGAATTCATGACAAAAAGCCCCCAAACCCTAATATTAATAAAATAACAAATATTATTAAATTAGTAATAAGATGATAATAATATATTAACAATAACATAATAAACTATTAATAAAATGCTAGTGAAATGATAATACTATAGTAAAATATTAATACAACATAAATAATCATAAAATAATAATAATAATAATTAATAATTAAATAATAAAATATTTTAAAATAATAATAAGATAATAATAATAAAAAATAAGAATATATTAATAATTAAAATAATAAAATAATAGTAAAAAGCAAATATATTATTTATTAAATAATAATAATTTAATTTTAAGATAATAAACAAAATAATACAATATTAATAAATAAATAAATTAGAAAATATTAATAAAATATAATAATATTATTATTATTAAAGTAATAATATATTAATAAAATATTCACAAATTAATGATAAATATTAAGATATTAATTATTAATACTAATAAAATAATATGTATATATATATATTCATAAATATTAATAAAGTAATAACAAAATAATAAATATACTAATACAAAATTGAGAAATTTTAGTTAATTCAAATTCCAACTTCCAATGAATCAAACAGTAATAATTAGAATTTGATTCCGATTCCTGATTGAACCAAACTGGCATTAGGAATAAGTGGTTTCAATTCCAATTCTAGGGGATTTCGATTCCAATTCTAATTCCAACTTTATCCACAAACCAAACGGACCCTAAAATTTCCTGGACTGACCAACTCCAATCCTTGTATATCTATGCATGTATCACCGAAGTCAATGTTCATCATCTTCTCCATCCATCAAGCATGCCCCTTTCTTCCACCTCCTCTCTCTCGCCCCTCCTCTGCGAGTGTTGGCTCCAATGCTTCAATGTTACAATCCCGTTCTAAAACGGTATATTCCAAACCTATTAATCCTATCTAGCAGTTCTGATACCTGAGCTTTGTTATCCTTTGGAGGGGATGCAGCATCTTCAATAGTGCAGTTAGCTTCCAATTGGATACTCGTTTCTCAAGTTAAAGTGTTTTAACTAGCAAATTATCTCCTTCCTTACCCTGGAGATTTTTCTTCGTGAACTTTAACTCATCTATTAATGCTTCAACCTTTGCTATATCCAAGGTTTAAAGTATCGATATGACCGGATGTATCGTATTTTATTTTTTGGTCTTGATACATCTATTTCTAAATGTTTCAGAAATTTATTTGTTTCAATAAAAAAAATTAAATAACATCTTTAAAAATTAAATTTAAAAAAATTAAATGCTTGATTTTTAATATCGATACACAGGAGCATATCAATACTTTGAACCTTGGCTATACCCGCAACGAAAATGTTGTTTCCAGTTCAGCAATCCGCTTTTGTAGGTGATCATCTATTAATGCCTCAGCCTCCGATATTTCAATTTCCGTATCCGCTAATTGAAGCTTTTCCTGTAAAGTATGGATTAGTTTTGATAAAACCTTCTCCGGCCCTGAGGTGAAGTTTTAACCTGACAATCTCTTCTATTGAAAGGCGAAGGCTTTCATTTTGCAACGACAAGCTCTTCCTCATATTGTGCCATCCTGCCTTGTTTTTGCTTTCTAAGCTGGCTGAGTTTGGAAGGATTATAAACACAAAACAGTGTAAAGTCTTGTATTATTTTTTAAGTATTTATATTGTATATATTTATATTTATATTCTTTTGAGACTGAGCTAAATTCAAATGGATCCAAGTCATCCATGTGGTTCACATGTGTTCTAAGTTTTGTAGAAAGAATTTCATTGGAAGGCTAGCCTTAGTGCTACCAAATTCTAACAAGCTCACAGCTGCCGTGACCGTGGTCGTACGTGACCTCCAATGAAATACGAACATACAAAAGACAAAATTGATATCGCATCAATTTACTTTTTTCCTTTCAAAGGCTGTGTTTGCATTTCATTGGGTATGCAATGACGACAGTCGCAGCAAATTTGTTCTCAATTCTAAGCACACTTAACCAACCACTGACAATTTTCTTGAAGTCAAATTCTGTCTCTTAAACAACTAAGGGCTACAATTTACCAGTCCGGATCACAATGTTATAAGTACGTTCGGTGAGCACCTAGAAAACTTTTTAACACCTGTTCCTTAAAACACCCCCAACTTACCCTTGAAAAAAAAAAGATTAAAATTACTTTTGACAGTTGTCATATTATGTTTTAAATGTTCATTGAATGTGATTACTGTCAAGGATTAAAGTATCGGGAATCATATCGGACCACTCGGATATAGATATAGATACGTTTTGGAAACGCATGGATATGAACGAAAAAATATGAATACAACAAAAAATGCATATAAATTTCATAAACATATTATGTGAAGAAATATATTACAATTAATATAGTGGGATGCATAGAAATCATAAAATTTTATTGATATTGTATCAATCAAAAATCTTGTAACATATTATATTTTTTAAAAATTAATACATGCACAAAGCTATTATTATGTTAATTTCTATTGAATATCAAGGCATAAAACATATGCAACTATTATATGTAAATTATTATATCAATTATTTTCTATTTTACTATTTTTAATTTTTAATATTAACCAAAAATCAATTAAAAATTAAATCTCAAATCTTTAGTTAATAATGTTTTTATTTTTGTAAACAATAAACACATTATTATAAAATGTAAATTAAAAATTTATAAAAATATATAATATTAACTTAAAATATATCAAATATATTAAATTTTCTAAGATACACATCAAATGTAAATTCATAATTTTAAACTGCTAACATAATTATTCCATTATTAATATTTTTATTTCCATAATTTTTGAGATAAAAAAACATTTTTTATATAAATGTAGATTAATAGATTTGACAAGTTCAATTTATATTATATTCTCGAGGTTTTTTACATAATATTTTTATTGTTATAAATAATATATATACTTTTATTTAGTTCAAATTAAAATATTAATTAATAATTTATAAAATTTTAAGATACATGTCATGTTCAAATTTATAAATATTAAGTACTAAAATAACTATTCTATTATTAATGTTTTTTTTTGTATAAATTCTTGAAATTAAACAAATTTTTTATATAAATGTGAACTTAAGAAATTATTTATTTTATTAGTTTTGAATATTATTTTTTTATTTTGCTGGAATTGTTAAATACAAATGTAATTTTTCCACATTACATGTGGACAATAAAATAGGAAAATTTATTTTATTTCTTCAAATTTCATAAAATGAAAAGTGGCCTAGTGGATCAAGTGCGCAATTAAGCTTTAATGCTAGGTGATTTGTGTTTGAAACATGCTAAGCGCATTTTTTACAAAAAACGTGCATGCACGCAGAAAACACATCGATCCGTGTTATCGGTCAATACAACATGATATGAATGCGATACGCGCGATTCAGAGGATACGGGTTTAGTCAAAGCATATCCCATATCCCCTCTGACCAATACCAGTACAATACATATCATATCGATATTTAAATCCTTGCTTACTATATTGCAGGGGCAGAACCAAGGGGACCCAATTTAGAATAGAGCTTTCCATGTAGAATCCCCTCTCCCAAACTCTCCACCCCAATGGTTGGCCCCCTTATGAGCCCATCCATACTTTTCCCTCCTCTCTCATTCCAATTTAAGTTTTGACGCCTCTCACAAAAAATTTCTGGCTCCACCCCACTATATTGGGTCATACAATTTACTACCATTAAGAAAGCCTTATGTACAGCACAAATACAATGTTCAGAAATGCAACTTGTTCGCTTCCTTTTTCTACAATAACATTTATTGGATTTTGATGTAAGGGAAAACAAGA
The DNA here is from genome assembly GCF_000365185.1 of Nelumbo nucifera. Next base: position 242,445 of record NW_010729204.1, read on the forward strand.
CTGATGGCTTGTGACCACCAGTGACAATCGGAGAGTTGCTGTAGCGGCAACAATAATCTTGGGTAGTAACCCCGACTTGCGAGTTACAACCACCAATGACGACCGACAAGTTGCAAAGCCAAGAATCATCTTGGTCAAAGGAACCAGTTGGCGATGATAAAAAAAAAGTAAGCCAACAATCAATCATCTTGGTCAAAGGAACCAGTAGAGGATGATAAAAAAAGTACAAAAAATACGGTATTTCTCTTATCAAGTTCTTTACTGTGGTGTATGAAACTTTTTGAATGTTTAAAATCGAGAATGTTAGAAACTATCAAGGAGCATTTTTTATTTTGAATGTTTGAACTTTAAAACTGTTTGAAAGTTAGAAACAACATTAACTCAAATTTTAATAATTAAAATATTAGGTGATTCGTTGAAACAAAAATAACTTATGGCAATTCTATTTTCGGGTCAGTTTTTAAAACATTTGAAATTTTAGATTAATAAGAAGATGAGGCTAGAAACTTTTCAGATTTGAAATTAAATTTTAGGGCAAATTATAAAGACCTCTATATTATGAGATCAGTGAGAATTACCCTCTTGAACTTTCATTTGTGACAAATACCGCTGTCTAGGGGTGCAAATAGATCAGATCGTGACCCAATCCCATATTCAAGATCCGATCCTATTTGGTCAAATTTGGATCATCCTTGTTCAGATCTTCTGATCGGATAATATGATCCGATCAGAAATCGGATCGGACTCTTATCACCCCTATCCGATCCGAAAAGATCTGATTCGATATATATTATATATTTATAAATATAAATACATATATATGTTATTTATTTATTTATAAATATATTTTTATAAAATTGTTATATTAATTATTTTTTTAAATGTATATATATGATGAAAATAATTAAAAAATACTTGTATTTTTTGTTTTTACTTTATTTTAAATTAATATATTTTATTTTTCTTTTAATAATTTATTAAATTTTAAAGAAAACAAGTCGGATCAGATCAAATCTGAAGATCCAACTTATTGATAGGATTTGAATTCAAATCGAGTCCTATTAGGTCCAACCGGATCTTCAAATCGGATTCAAATATACCATGATTTGAATCCGATACAATCCATTTGCATCCCGACCCCTGTCCATTAAATTAGACAAAGGAATCCATTAAATTATCAAAATACCCACATGAATAACTTTACTTTTTTTCTTTTGGTTGCCATTTTCTCTTAAACCCTAATTGACACAAAAATACCTCTATTTTCTCCAAACAAAACCAGCTAAAATGACAAGAATCATCTCACTGACATATAAAAACAAGTTTATTTAAATTCTTGTTTTATTTCACTAACATGGATGTCTCTCTCCATCTTAAAATATAAAAATTATCCACTCCTTTTTCCAATAAATCAAGAAAAATCAACAAAACCTTAAAGTTATATATATATATATATATATATATATATATATATATATATATATATATATATCAAAAAGAAACATCTACCATTTCATCTAAATATAGAATCCAGCTAGAAATCTACAAGGATCTATTAGAGTAACTTAGAGGATTTCTATATTATATTTAGAAAACTAGTAAAATCATAAATCATTCAAATAAATAAGAAAAAGGATATTTTCGAGATTTAAAAAATTTAAACAACTAAATGAGAATCTTTTCTGAAATTAACTAATGGAACTCTAACAGAGGTGGGGCATTTGTTGCAACGTGGAAGTTCAAGGTGTCTTTCTCGCAAATGAAAATTTAGGGGGGTAATTGCCACAGACCCCATAGTACCTGGGGGTGGTCTTTATGATTTATGTCACAACTCCTTTAAGGTCTGTTTGGTGTGCAGTCAAAATCAAAATCAAAATCCAATGGAATCGGAATTGGAACAGTCTATTCCTCCTACCTATTTGGTTCAAACATCCATCAGATTCCCAAGAGAGGGAGAGGGAATGGCCATTCTTTCAAATGGGAAATACCATTCCACCAAAAATGGGAATTGGATTTCAATTTCATCCAACCAAACCCTTGAAATTCCCACAAACCAATTGGATCCTATGATCTTTGTAGTTTTTTTTTTAATTTTGAAAAGTAAAAATATCAAGGGAAAATTCCAGATTAGTACCTTGTACTTTGGGTCTAGTGGTACTTTGGTCCCCAAATTTTAAAATGCGACAATTTAGTACCCGAACTTTCAAAATGTGTCAATCTAGTACTTGCCATTAACCAGTCCGTTAACCAGCCGTTAAGTGTCATTTGAATAGACACAAATACCCTTCAAGTGTCATATAATTCTCTTTATAAACCATCCAAACGTTCACAAAAAATGAACAATCCCAAATCCTTGCCTCTTTTGTTCAAGAAAGTCGGGGTCACTAGAATGCCCACTGAGACGTAACCCCAACTTTCTTGAACAGAAGAGGCAAGGATTTGAGACTGTTCATTTTTTATCAACATGTGGATGGTTGATAAAGAAAATTAGATGGCACTCAAAGGGCATATGTGTCTTTTCAAATGTTACTTAATAGCTGGTTAACGGATTGGTTAATGATTGGTATTGGATTGACACATTTTGAAAGTTCAGGTACTTAATTGTTGCATTTTAAAGTTTGGGGACCAAAGTGGCACTAGGCCCTACAGGGTACTAATCAGGAACTTTCCCAAATATCAAATACGAAACCACTTACCACAACCTTTTCAATGTCCTTTTCTGTTAGGAAATTTAAGGCATTTTAACACCAATCTGTGCATGACACACATCACTTGTAGGAAAGAAAAAATCATTGGTAAAAGCTTCACCAACACTAACAAGTAGCCACAACCTTGGTGGCTAAGGGTGTCGATGGACCAGTTTTGGATTGGATCTTGTCCCGTCCAAAACCACTGGACGAACCAACAAGACATATTGGATTGGACCAATCCAGTCCAAAATATTTATTAGATTGGATTGGACTTGGTCCGTCCGTAAAAAATTATATTGGATTGGGTTGGTTTAAGCCAATATCTAGTCCATTAATTGATATAAGATAAGAATATTTGTATCAATGGACCAAGTTTGGGTTGAAACCAATCTAAATCAAAATGAATTTGAACAGATTGGATGGTCCAGACATTGAATTGGACTAGTCCAAATTAGTTCAAAACATTCATTGGATTGGATTGGACTTGGTCCATTTATAATGGATTCAGATTGGACTGGATCGGATTGGACCAAATCCATTCCAATTGACACCCCTATCCGTGGCAAGAGGATTTGAGACTAGATCTTAGTTACAACTTACAGGAAGTCAGAGATAAAGTGGCATTTGCTGTCTTTTTTTCATAAGAAAAGCATGTTTTATATACATGCATACATATACGTATATATACATTATGACATTCAACATGCAGCGCTCATGCATGTACAAGCACATGGATATTACATCACACAATCAAGGAGAATGTATGTATATATCGTGTCCTTAAATCTATGCATTTATTACACCAATTAAGTTCCATTTGGGATGAGTGTAAATATTAATATGTTCAATGCAAATACAAATATGCAAGGTTTATGAAAATGCAATATTTGTATTTGCTAAGGTTCAAAATTTTTATATGATATGCCTTGTATTATGAAACCTCAAATAAGGGGTGTTTTGGAATTTGGGCACTTTCAAGGGATAGGCATGCTTAAAACCGATTCCTGAAATATTTTTGAAAGAAACTAAAAAAAGAAGTTATAAAGCATCAAAACACCTGATATGTCGGTCTGTTTATGAGTATTGAGCATATTGATACTTTAAACCATGGTATTTGCACTGAACATGTTTAAATTAGTATTATTTTCAATTGAAGCCTTGGGAAGAGTGCAAATGTTGATTTGATGCATTTATGCACGTTGGTACAATTTTGTAACCATTCGAGTTCAGTTGATGAAAAACTCAATTGAACCGAGTTTCAAACTGAGCTTAAGCCCAATAAAATTTAGTTTTTATAATTTTTAATTTTTATATGTCAAAATATCAAATAAAAAATAATTTTATATATAATTTTTTATTTTATAAAACATTTGTCTCACTATCTAGCTTGAATCAAACCGAGCTTGAACTTACAAGCTTTTAAATTGAGTTGAATTCGAGCTCAAATCTCTAATTAGAATTGAGCTCCAGCCTCATAATGTATTGGCGAGATCCAAGCTCGAATAACTAGATATTTAATTTGATTAAACTCAAATCCACCCCTAAATAAGAATGCACTTTTGTATTTAAAAATAACATAATCATCAAATCAAACACATATATTGCATTCAAAATGAAAGCAAAAGGTTTGCATTCAAAAAAATCATTTTGAACTTTTAGTCTTGAAATTCATGTCACACCCATCACAACTAAAAGTGATTTGGCAACAATATCAATTTAGAATTAAACCAACTTTACGTTTTTAAACATATTTATACTTCCACCGAATATTTTTGTATTTTTGCTTTTGCCAAGGTTGTGGAAGCAATCAATTCAAATACGGAGACATGAACTATAAAGATATGATAAGAAAATGAAAGAACTGATTGAGTTGACAGGTAGTGATTGACCCATGCATACTCTCACCTGTTTGGTTAACACCAGTTAATGATCGACAAGACAAGAATATGATTCATGCATCTAACAACATATATGGATAAACGAAAGAGGTGAACGATATATATATAATTGAGGCATATAGCAACATATATGGATAAACGAAAGAAGTGAATGGTATATAATTGAGGCATAGCGTTTGACCTATGCTCTCGCCTGCATTCACTTTTCTCTCTTCTTTGATTTATCTTGACACCGTTGTTGTGTTGCATATGCTCAAAGGTTCGGTTGAGCTCTGTTGTCCTCTTCCTATCAATGCTTATTATCGTTTGTGCATGAAATGCTTTAAAGTATGTGACCTCCATAGTATTAAGCATGTGACCTGCCCCCGTCCAACATGATACCATGCCATTTTACGTAAAGTCGCATGTCTGTGCATAAAATGACACGTATAAGGGATTAGCATGCCTGTCTGAGGCCAATGTAGATACTTTGGGCGTTGGATATTTATTTTAGGCTGGTTTTGTGTTTGAGTTTGAAGATGATAATCGATTTTGCCGTGATGCAATAATGACATGCTAACAGATTAACAGTTTCCCGCGGATTTGATAGAAATTTTATGTAAATTTGTCGAGTTGGATTTCTTATAATAATTTTATGTAAATCTTTTGTCTACATTCGGTCCATCTTTAGGCTTCATTCGTTTTTCGGTAAGTTATTTATTCAGATAAATGCAATAATTATCTAGGTAATTTTTTCCTGAAAAATACTTAATCGTGTACTGTATTTCACATGGGTTAGTTTTTCTTATGAAACACTTATTCAAGTAGTACATTTATCCATGTTCTTTTATTTCTCATGTAAATAAAGCAATGACCCTTTTAGTCATAAAAATCTATTATTAAAAGGGGTATTTTTGTTCCATTCAAGTATTGGCAACTTTCCCCCTAGGTGGGGAAGTTATTTACTCACCAAAGAGATGGCCTAGGAAAATAAACTTTCCCTAATCCCCACATAAATCTGAAAAAAGAACATGGGATTCTTGATCAATGGGAACCAAAATCTCATTGACCAACTTTTCCCCCTCTCAAAATGTGAAAAAAGAATGCCCCCTTGTTGTGACGGCAAAAAACTAAATTTTTGGTACTACTTTTAAGTTGATTCCACTCCCTTTTATTGATCTATATTTAAGATATTAATTCTCACTCTCTCTCATTATATCTTATATCTAAGCTATATTAAATAAATGAGTTAATTTTGTAGACTTTAACCATCCCTACTTTTGATTTTGGTCCCTCTCCCTCCTAAACTATAAGGGCATAAAACATAATTTGAACTACTAATTTTCACTTCATTCAATTCCCTCTCATTAAATCCTATATTTAAGGTATTTTTTTATTTTTCACTAATAAATTCTACTAATTAAATCTATATCCAAACATATGTGTTTAAAACTAACCTAAAAACAAAATTGTTCTTCCATCAGGATGGTAGAAAAGTAGTTCAACCATCCAAGTCATAGATCAACCTATGATGTCACAATTAAATAATAAAAATTTAAAAACAAATACATAAAAATACAATTTTTTTGTGAAATTTTTTTAGCGTGTCTCTAATATGTTATGTTCATCATTTTAAACAAAAGTATGACAAAAATATTTTTATTACTAATTAATGAAAATGAAATATAAAATTTTAAACTAACCAAAAAGAGAAACCATCTTCCTAATTAGGAAGTAGGTCAATTGTTCAATCCTTTACCTCAAACAAATAAGCCCATGATTTCATAATTAAATAATAAAAATTTTAAATTATATAAACATAAAAATTATTAAAAAAACAGAATTTTGCATAAAATCTCTAGGTATATATCTAATATTATGTCTTCATCATATTAAACAAAATAAGTATGATAAATAAGAATTATTTTTTAATGATAAAAATATAATAAAAAATTAAAACTAATAACTCAAAAACAAAACTGTTTTTCCATCTAAGTGTTGGGACAGTGGGCTAACCATTTAGGTAAAGTGGGTTAACCAATAATGATGTCAGAATTAAATAATAAAAATTAAGAAACAAATAGAAATACAAATATACATAAATACATAAAAGTTTATAGAAAACTTTGACATATCAAATATTATACATTTATCATATTGAACATAGATAAGTACTACGAAAAACAAGAATTATTTTAAAACTAATTATGGAATAAAAAAATTTAAAGCTACCCAAAAATGAGTTAACCCAATTATGTGTGGATCATTTCTTACTCAAAAGGGGGTAAATAAATTTTAACTTCAAATGTAAAAAATTATGTAAAATGGGATAAGCTTTACCTAACTCTCAAGTTGTGTAATTTCCTAATTTAATTTGAAAATTAAGGTCATATCCTGTACCAAAAAATCAGATCTGATTTTAATTTCTTGAAATAGAAAAAGGCCAACATAAAGTCTTTCAAGAAGTACGGTGCATACAATGTGTACAATTTTATTAAGTTATAAAATTAAGCATCCGAACCGACTGAAAAACCGATCGAAATCAAATAAAACAATCGGTTAACCAAACTGGTTGTTTCGGTTTTGGTTTGATATTCTTAAAAAATGGACAATTCCGGTTCGGTTTCAGTTAACCTCTTAAAAAATCAGGGGTTAACTGAACCGACCAGTAAATATATACGGTAATATATTATATATTATATATTTATTTTTATTTTTATTTTTGAAAATCGAATACCCCTTCTTCATCTCTTCAAACCTAAACCTAATACCCTTTCTTAGTTCTCACTCTCTCAATCTCTCTTCGTCCCAATCCCAAGTGGCCAATTCGGTAGTCGACGTCGCAGGCCTGCAGTTCACCTTGCTTTCCTCCGGCACTGGTTGTCCTATGATCGACTAGGGGTATCAATGGCATTCAAAAATCTGATTTTGAATTCAAGATTCGACATAATCAATTCGAATTCAAATCATTCGAATATCTAACCGGTCGAATTCGGTTATCCTATTCATACCAAATAGCTAATCGGATTCGAAGTGGATATGACCATATTCAATTTGATAAATATCCGAATTCAATCGATTATTTAATTCTTATATATAATATATAAAATTTTTAAATGTTTTATATAAATTATATATAATAATTAAATTATATAAATAATTTATATATTTATATACTTATATAAATAAAACATTTATTTTATAATATTTATTAATTACCTAAAATAATTAATTAGTTGAATTCGAATCTAATCGAATATTTAATTGGATTCGAATTCGAATATTAATTTTCAATATCCGTCAAATATCAAATTTTTTAATCGGATTTGAATTCAGATATTTGCTGATCTAATTCGAATTCGATCCGTTTACACCCCTATGACCGACGGCATCTCCCCTAGTGTCTCTATCTCTATCTCTCTCTTCTCTGTGGCTGTGAGTTTGTGTCTTTGTCTCTCTATTTTCTCCTGTCATCTCCGTTGTGCCAACCACCAAGTGGCACTGCAACAATGCTGGTCACCGCCTCACCACTCTCCCTTTCCCTTATTTTCTCTCTAAGGTCTGACCATCTGTCTCTCTCTCTCTCATCTCTCATCTCCACGGCTCCGCCAAGCACAACCTCTCAAGCTCTCACTTCAAACGACAACTGACAACAACCACCAACCCGTCCAATACTAGCAAATCGCCACCTCATAGGCGCCACCTCTTTTAGGTATTTTTTATTTTTCTTTGTATTTTTATAATGAATGAATGTTTGTTGTATTTTTCATTTTAGCTTGAATGAATATTTTTTTGGTTGTTAGAAATTTAAATGAATGAATGTTTATTATGTTTATTATATCTTTTGCAGAAACTATTAGAAATTTGAAGGATGAAAAGAGGGAAGGTTTTTTTCCCTTTTTTTTAATTTTGAGTGCATAAAAATTTGAACTAGGGAAGGCCAAAGAATGAGGGAGGATTGGGTATTCAAAATTGAACTAACTAGGGATGCAAGACTGCAAGAGGGAAGGTTTTTTCTCTTTTTTTTAATTTTGAATGCATAAAAATTTGAAAAAACGAACAACAGTTAACCGGTTACATCGGTTCGATTTCGGTTTGGATATTTAAAAAACCAATCAGGTCAATTCGGTTAAAAAACCCCACAGTTCGACTAACCAAACCGTGAGCACTCATAGTTCCCAATTCACAGGGGTAGTGTATTATGGGCAGACGTGGGCAGAAGATCCTGAATCGTTAAAAACTCAATGTTTACAGGGGTATTTTACTGTAAAAAGGAGATAAGTTCTTAAAATAAGGAATGACAAATGCAGCCTCAATGAGTTAGGATGAAGGTAATAGAAATATATTCCATTTAGGGTATAAACAAGTGAAGGTCCAAGAAAGGAGAGGAAAATCTTATGAGTGTTATTGTATTAACATTTATTGCCTTTTATCTTCACTTTGTCCTTTAAATTTAGACTCTATGTAAGTTATTTAGCATATTTTCAAATGTTTATTAATCCTTAGCTTTTCCGTTGTGCTTCAGGGTTAGTTTAGAAAAAATATAAATACAAATATGTACAGTATAAATTCATACAAAATATAAGGCTTTGCACTCTACATAAACTCTTTCCAAACTGAGCATTATGTGCAGAATGGTAATCGACCGTCGTCTGCAAGCCATCCACCCTTGTTTATAGAACAGCACCCTAAACCATATGCAACTTCTAAAATAGGGCCAACCTTCTTTTCTAGTTGATGTGCTGCAACAAGGCTGCCCACACTATTATTGCTCGTCAAGTTCTATCCATCTCTCGTAAGCATGTGTGGTGGCATGTGGCTTGTTGATGTGTTTCACTCAGATAGATTTGTAACTGAATAGGTTAATTTGTCTTTTGGCGTCAATAAAAAAATAAAAACGAAAACGAAAAACAGCATTTTGAAATGGGTTGTTACCCCTATTTTTAGCCTAAATATCTTTTCCTTTCCCTGTTCAGCAGGTTGTAGAACCAATGATAAGGTTTCATGTCAATAATAAGTTTATAGGCCCCACTATGAAGATAGTGACCCATATATTTAAATATTAATGTGGAACATTATCATTAGTTTCACAGCCCACTAAATAACTAAAGCGTTCAACTAAACCTTAATAGCAACTCGGGCAGTTTAAACTAAGTTTAGGGTTAGGTTAACTTATACCCAACCCAAAAAACCAGAAATCCAGTTCAAGGGAGGTTAAAAATATGATATCGACCCCAGGCCCAGAAATTGTTAAACCCTAACACCTCGCGAGCTGGGCACAGGTAGGCTAGGTAAGTCTTTGACTCTTTGTCAGGATGATTGGGCCTATGCATCATTTTCTTACGAAAGCTCAGAATATTCCGGTTAAAGGTTCTGACAACCTTTTGTGTTAAACATACTGCTCTTTATAAAATTTAACCTTTTGTATATAAACATACAGTTTAAAGGATTTTAGCCTAAATTTTTATAACCTTTATTTATGTTCAAATATGTATGGGCATGCAATTTAACCTTTTAAATAAAAACATACCGCTATTTTAGCAGTCTAATCGGATACAAAAGGAAAATTAACTAAAACCTCCCGACTTCACTGATGAAATGACATCTAAAACTTCCCCAATTTTTTGATACATCAAAACAACCCATCATTAAAAGATTTTATGAATCATATGCTTCTCTTCTCTTAGGTGACCCAAGTACCCAACCAAGGTGGCCCAACCATAAGACTTACGACTAAAGCCCAATCCTGGACAGAGTTCGTGGTAAATCCTGATCTACCTGCCTTAGGCCCAGCCCAAGCAAAAATTTAGCACACTCATACTGGGCTCACTCTAGAGCAGGATTGGCGGGCTAGTTCGGCTTAGGTGGGCCTAAATTGAATCTAATGTATTAATAGCAATTAGCAAAGCACAGAAAAATGTACGCCTGAAATACTAGAGAATAGTTAGGAGTTGGTACCAAAGGTTAAACATGAATTCTTTTGGAAAGCCCAAAGGCTGTTTCACCAATGTGTTCTTCCACTGTTAAACTTTTAGTATTTAAACCGTTTCTTACCACTTCTATTAATATCCTTTTTAGTCTACCCCTAACTATTCTAGCCCCTTCAAGGTGTAACAAATCACTAATAATTGGAGCTACAGATGGTCATTTATGCACAAGACTGAATCATCTTAGTCTACTTTCTCTTATTTCATCATCTATTCGAGTTGTTGCCTAGTTAGTCTAACCCAAGAGGGGATGAATTGGGTTCTAAAAGATTCTCACCCAACTAAAACCTTCTAAAACTTAGAATGCAATTAGCACAATAAATAAACAAGTAAACAATTGCATGAAGTAAATAATACAAAGATTTATAAAGGTTCTACCAAACCCAAGCCTACCTCCTTTCCTCAAACAATCTTTTAACAATTTCCACTAATTAGTCAGACTTTTAGGTGCCAATAAAACCTTACAGCAATTGGACTTTTGCGTGTCACAAGACTGGAATGAAGCTCAATAACTTGAAAAGATATGAGAAATCTCAATGAAAAACAATTAAACCCAAAGGCTACACGAGATTTTCTCGCTTGTATGAATTAATTTAGCTTAGAAATCTCTTCCTTTCTAAATCTCTCTTGCGCAATATGCTCACATTTTCACTGATAAAGCTCGAGGTTTTCAATCCAAACACACTAATTTATAATGCTTGAGAGTATACGACCATTACAGATTCATTGAGAAATGATTAAACCAAACTTGGAAATGTTCAAGCAATATCCTAACAAGATTGAAGACTTATCAGAAGTAATCGACCATTACAAGTAGTCGACTACTATGCCCAGAGAGGAATCTCTTTTCTCTAATAGTCAACTGCTTCCTCCTAATGGTCAACTGCTACCAAGTACTTGCTCCCAACTGTGAGACATAATCAACTATGGATTTTTTATAGTTGACTACCAAGCAATGTCTAAGTATCCCTAGCCTCGCTTGTCACAAGTAATCGACTATACCTTCGTGGGTAGTCGACTATTGGGTGACACCAGTCTCTATTGTCAAGGATAGTCATGTACTACTTCAAGGGCAATCGACTACCAATAGTTCTCAACCTTAGAAAGTTTGATATTTTGATTCTAGAGGTTTGGAAATCACTTTCTTAGGATTCCAAACTTAGATTTTTCTTGCTTAAGCCCATGTGTGAGTCTAGAAACATCTAAGAAATAAACCTAATTCTAGACATTGGTCTCTAAGATTAGGTCAACTGAGTTTGGTCAATGAACCCATAGAGTGCATCCTTTTGCAAATGATTACATCAAGTCCTGAGAAAATGACACACAATATAAATAACTAGAACTTGATGCTTATTCCTTTTTATTCTTTCTTGTTGGTATCATTCATCTTCCTTCGAGAGTGATTGGTTAATAGACAACTATTCAAATGCATTTCATTCTAAGATGATTCTTCATAGTAGATTTGTCAAAAATTTTAGCATAATAGAAGTACTTGGTATAGTTAAACACTTACCAGCATTTCATTAACACTTTCAATGACTTTGTTATCATCAAAACACATAAGGTCAATAGGACCTACTCCTAGGTTGCTACAAATGACTTCATTCTTAATCCTATCATTTCTAGTTTTTCTACTCATCCATCTTAGCATCCGCACTTCCACCACACTCATCATTTTTAAGACATGGTGTTTCTTGATTGTCCAACACTTTGCTTCATACAAAATAACTAGCCTTACAACTATTTTATAGAATTTTCCTTTTAATCTGAGTGGTAATTGTCTATCACACAAAAGTCCAAATGCACCCCTCTATGTTTCCCATCATATTCTAATTTTTTGGCTAACATTCTCCTTAATCTCTCCCTTGTTATGAATTATTGAACCAAGGTACTAGAAATGGTCACATTAATTTATCTCTTTTGCTATCTAATCCTAAGTGTATCTTGAATTACACTTCTATTATTACTAAATTTCAATGTCACATACTCTATTTTAGTCTTACTTATTTTAAAATTCCTTGTTTCTAAGGCCAATGTGAGCTTGTCTACAATCAAACAAATTAATTGGATAAGTCAACTCGTCATCTTCCCAAATATCCAGGTAGGGTGGCAAATGGGTGGGTTGGGTTAGGTTGGGTGAGGGTTGAATACCAATCCACCCATCTTGACCCACCAACCCAGCATGACCCATCATCAATGCTTGTTAAAGGGTCATAACCCACCCTAACCCTGACCCACCCATATTGACCCACTTGACCCATTCATATGACCCTTGCCCACCCTCACCCATACTAACCCACCTACCATTGCATATAAATACATAAACGGGTCGGGTTGACCTGTATACCCTAAACAACACCTTTTGAGAGAATCAACTCTCCTGAGACTGTCAAGTAGTATATACGGGTCAGATAGACCCATGTACCCAAAATTAACCTTTTCTTCTCTCTCTCTCTCTCTCTCTCTCTCTCATATAATCTTAAAATATCAGGTTTAATGGTGTTCCGTGTAATATGCCGAACATCAGAATTCAGAACACTATGAACATTTTTATTTCCTTCATGCTCTACATATGAGAGAGTATAGTCATGCTTTATTATTGCCATTGCCATCACTTCCCTATATGCAACGTCATCAAATATGCGAGTCCTACTTCGAGGACTACGGGTCTCAACTATCCTTTATTTACATATTTTCATACGTCATCTCAAATTGGATGTGCCATAACCAAAATCTATAATGTATGTTTTCTCACAAAACTTGCACTTTGCTTTTGGTTTCCCATTGTCATCAATAAACTTTTCAAACCTCCCCCCCCCATACATTTGAAAAACCTCTTTTTCCACTAGTAGAACTTGAGACTTTTGACATTTTCAACAAAATCTAGAAAAAACATGCAAACATACAATTTAAGTGTATGACAGAGAAAAAAATACATATTTCATATTGTAAGTGTATGAGAAATAAGAGAAATAATACAAAAATAGCATTCATTATATGTAGCAATGAGCAAAATTAAGTATATAGCATAAAGACATTAAGTTGAAATTGACAATAAAATCAGTTTGTGGCATAAGTAAAAAAAATTATGGATAGTGCTGATAAATAGAGATAAATTCCCTATCCCAATAAGAGATAAACATGGGATGAGTTAGAAATATAAATACTTTAGAAAGATTTAAGAGAGTATTTAGATAGGGGGAGAGGTTGAAAGATTTTAGGACGATTTTTAGGTAATTGGGAAGTAAGGACTACTATGAGCAAGGAGAGACTTGTTGAGAACAAAGAAGGATGACATCGTTGTCACCTTCTTGGTGCTGTTATGAAGAACGAATCTGCCAAACTTGGTGTTGTTATAGCATTGTCTCTGCTGCTAGATGCATCATTTTCACCTTGACAACCTTTTCTCCAAGTAAAGCATAGGCTTCATTCAAAACTCTCTGCCAAATGACATGCTAAGATAGTGTTATATCATAGTGAAGCACTCACAACTCTACATCAAGAAAAAAAAAGGAGAACAAATCCCATTGAGGATGACAACTCTAGTAGGATGATAACTATCAAAAGATGAGGGTTTCCTTGAAAAGCAAATCCAAATTCCTTGGATGTCAGTCAGGGCAATTCTAATAATTTAAGAGATGTATCCCTAGAGGTTATCTCTGGACAAGAGAAGCAGTTATATTAGGGACAAGGTCGACTCCAATAAGCATAGCGTCAAGACAGTAACAGAAACAAAGTTTTGAATTCCCATTTCTTGTGACCTTTCCAAACTTCAAAATTTAAATCACTCATTGAGTAAAAGATTAAATATGAAATATTTACATTGTGTTAATTTTAACTTTCAAATTGGAAGCAAAATAAAAACTTTTCAAATTTGAAATTTTATAAAACTAGACAAAATAGCAATACAAGCTAGTGCATAGAGCTTATATGAATTAGGTGATTGAATGATTGAACTCGTGATAGGCTGAATCGATTAAAACAGGGTTTATAATGCAAGGAAGCTTCCTAATTGGCGTGTTTGTCCATACTTATGATTTTGTTTTTTCTTTTAATCAAATCCTAACCTCTCCCCGTCTTCCCTAAGTCTGCCACAATGTACATGAAACATTCCAATGACAATGGTTGCTCATGAACCAAGCACAATTTCCATTATCAAAGACAACAGGCTTGGGCAAGTCTCATCAACAACAAAGATCTTAGCATATATTAAATTAAAATGGAAAAAGGATGCCAATCTGAATATATTTTTCGAACCCCTAAAAAAATTACATGCAATTATTGAAACCATGTTCCCAACCTCTGCCTTTATATATCCTCTCTCCAAGAAAAACTCCGTCACAAGCTAGTGTATAGAGCTTATATGAATTAGGTGATTGAACTCATGGACAGGCTGAGTCGATTAAAACAAGATTTATAATGCAAGGAAGCTTCCTAATTGGCGTGTTTGTCCAGATTTTTTTTTTTATTTTAAACAAATACTAACCTCTCCCCGTCTTCCCTCACCGCTCCCCATCTTTAGTTTTTTATTTTTTTTATTGTTTTTTTTTTCATGTTTCTGAAGGCAAAACCAGTAAATGAAAACCTCAAGAACTTTTGACCCTGGTTGCTTCAGTGGAGGAACTAGCATGCTTCAATGTCAAAACCAGCAAAGGTTTAAAAAAGATGAGCAATGTCAAAAGATTTACCAATCCAAAATCTCTTGGTTGCTTCAATGGCGGAACTAACAGAGAGTTGCGCTCCCCTTAGAACTACGAAAAATTTTGATGGCGAGTGGCTTGAAACCCTAACAACTTTTGACCTTGCACTTGATCTGATGACTGGAACAAAGAAAACCTTAAATGGATCTTCGATGGTGGAAGTTTGTTCTACTAAGAACTGAGAAAAACTTGAGATGCTTGTTTGACAGCTGACTCTGCAACTTCTCTCTCGACCCTCTCCCCTTACCCTCTCTTAACCCTCTCTCGATCCTCTCCTTGACCCAAGTGACCCTAACCCTTTTGACCCAATGGGTAGCTTTGACCCAACCCACTCTAACCCTCTTTTCCTTGACCCTAATGGTCATTTGACCGATATAACCCACTATTGAGATGGATAGGTATGGGTGGGTTGGGAAGGTTAGAAGGGTCATGGTCAAGATTGCCGCCCCTGTATCCAGGTCCATTTTACTCCCAATTTGTGTGGGTGTTCATTCAAAGCATTTTGTTTAGAATTGTGGGGGTATTTATGGTCTTTCCCATTCCCTACATAAGCAACCAATCTTTGATGATTTGAATTAGAAATTAATAATGTTTCACCTCACTTGACTCTATTGAGGGGGATTTTAACTCCTTATTAAATAATTATAAGAAAAGAGTGGTAGACATTTGCATCATTCTCAAAGTAATATCTTTAAAGAGTTCAAATCAACTTATGCCTTGTTGACTTAGGATTTAAAGGTACTTGACAAAGCCCTTGTTACTCCTGCATGGATACATTTCTTTCTATTAGTTTGGCTTTAGCATCTATCCAATGTGAGGAGGAGTGACCTTGCATAAGGTAACTTTATTGAATTGTCTCTATATAGAATTATCCATCGGTACCTTTTGGGCGACAACCTTATTAAGCTTTTCAGAAATGAGTATTGTGTTCAAATTGCATCACCAATTGGTATAATTTGGTCCTTTGATTTGATTGTCATCTAAAAGTCCAACAAAGGGTCAGTGTGTCATTTGTACAAATTCCATGAAAAAAATAATTAGTCCACAACCTAGTATTATTTCATAGTATTGACTAATGTTTTAAAAAAAAACCCGGAACTAGAGCTGTTCTAGCCACTGGTTTACGGGTTGATAGTTCAACTGCCTAGCTCGAATGGATGGCCCATTCTAATAAAAAAAATTAAAATAAAAAAATGACCAAAAAACATTGAACAGGTCAACGATTTGACTACCCAAGTCAACAGGTCGTTGACTAATTCAATGGTTTTGGCCAAGGATTGGGTTTGGGGTAAAACGAAACTAGTTGCCTGGATGGTTCCCAATCTGAACGGTCCAATCGTCTGAGTTAATGGCATTTCGAAAACATTGTTGTTAACCATCGAAAGGGATTTCATCTATGTTCCATTCTCATTTGTTCATCTTTGGAAATGTGAGAATTTGTATAGATGCATTAAACCGATTGTTTTAGCTACATAACCCCATCACTTTTTGTGAATGATCATAAATCCTCTAATTTCTCATGAGTTTCCCCTTTAGCCTCCATTAATCAAGGTTCATTGCCATTTTACGATAAACCTTTATGACTATTAAGTTTTGACTCATCATATCAAGAGCCCCAAAGTACTACGATCTTTCATTTTAGGATAGACCCCTTGGACTAGTCTATGATGCCCCTATCATCATATGAGGTGATTCAATTAACATCTATAATCAAGTAGATAATCCAATTTTATGGTGCATCTCTGTTCACTGCTTAAACCTATTTTCACACTATTGACGAAAGGCTTTTAGAGATAACATCCAATGATGATTCCTATCATTATGCACTTATATTATTCGTGAGGAAACCAATTTTAACAATCCTTGACTTTGGGCCCATTGAATCTAATATTAGTTTAAACATTTAGAATTTCATAAATTAAATAACATATAATATATGAAAAACATTGCACAAGTCTAAGCTTGGTTGGACTTGGCTAGAGCTTGGGCTTATGGCCTAAAAAATAAGGTATGGACCTCATTTAATTCTTAGGCTTGGTTTATTTTGGCTTACTTATCCTTCTATAAATGAAGGTAAGGTGTTCGTTCCCACTCTTAAGCAACTCTCATAATTGAGTTGACTCGTGTTGGCACATGCGTTAACATATACAAATATTTATTAAATGTGATACATAATGTACTCTATGATGATATAAAAATATTATATTATATTATATTATATTACATTTCATGTTGGGTCAAGCTTGGAATGTTGAGTCCAAGCTTGGCCTAAAAATTTATGGGCTTGATGCAAGCCCATACTAGGTCAAGTTGGCACACAAGAAACCTATGCCCAAACCAAGTTTTCGAGGCTAGGCCAAGAATGATCACCCCTACCATATGTCTCTAAGATCTAGGGCATAACTGAAAATTGCTTCATATTCAGTGTTTCTATAAAAACCCACTAAAACAAATTGCTCCACCATTTTGGCAATATATTAGTATCAACCTTGTTAGGATAAATTCCCCAAATTTATCCAATGGCCGAAAACATTGTAAATTAGCACAACTCTCATAAATGTCCAATGTACAAGGTAATAAATACATAGAGAAGATACCAATCGCAAACATAGAATAATAATAATTAGATTTTATTAATTCATAAATCTCAAAGTACACCAGTATGATTGGAGCTAAGGGCATGCATTGTGTAATAAGACTCATATGCCTTTTTATTTCATTGCCTAATTATTCACCATATATGGTTTGGATCGCCAATAAGCATGGGAATTGATGCTCACTTAGTAATAGGCCCTACAATAAAATCAACTTCACTTCCTCAGGTAAAACTTACTCATCTCCCAGGTAAGTAACTTACTTTCCCACCTGTGGGAAAATTTTATAAAACATAATAGAACAACTTTGTCCATTTTAATATGAACTTTTATGGGTAAAAATGTCATTATGTCACTTACCTAGCAATCCTAGGAATCAAAGGAGTGTAGACTAATAAATTTAACTAGGTAAATGTTACCCATGAAACACTTACCACGGGTAAGTTACAAAATTGCAAATAAACGAGGCAAAGTGGGGCCTCAATGATTGGTTGTCTTATTGGGCAAATATGGATGATCCATCTTCAAAAGATTCTATTTCAACGTTTGCCTGTTGTGCAATAATTATTTGAATTATCTGGAATTAAAGAAAGGTGCAAATTGGTTATGGAGAATGTTCCTTTGGCTCAATTTGGAAGGAGTACAAATAACTGAGCCTCTTGATCCGCAATATATTATTAACTAGATTTGTACTTCTTTTAGGGACCTCAACTTTATTCTTGATGTTGTTCTAGTCCCTACCTGGGTCCACATCACTAGGTTTGTCCTTCTATTGACTAGTTGATTGTCAATTTTGATGGGGCAGTGTCTTCTTCTCAAGCTAGAGTAGGTGTAAGGATGGCAATTTTCCCCATTTCCCCAATCTCTATGGGGATCTTGTTAGACAGTTTTGTATGCCCTTAGCTTCAATCAGAATGATGTACTTTATGAGTTTATTGTAAATGAATAAAAGTGCATATTTGATTCATGTTCC
>NW_010729204.1:262575-272937 GCF_000365185.1 Nelumbo nucifera
ATCTGAAATCACAGAAAAAGAATTAAGCAACCCTGCTGAATTCCTTCTTGCCGCCTCCCTGTTCTTGCTGCCTTGTTTGCTAGTTCGATCTCCAGTTGTGAGAGAAGTCAAGATTCGATCTTGACATCAGTTCTTGGAGGAAGAATTGATAGGAAGCTGTGCTCATGTGTCATCCTGCTGTTTCTTGCGAATGACAAAGTTCTTAGAGAAGAACACTGTTGATTCTGCTCCATCCTACACTGCGCCATCTTCAGTGGGAGCAGTCTTTGGATCCTTCCTTGGGCGTGAACACCTTCGTTGGGGGATATTGTTTCTCCGTATTAGGTATAATCCCCCCTACTCCTTTTGGTTCAGATCTGCTTCAGTTTGTGGTTCAAGAATGATCATTGAAAATATGATTTTTCTAAATAGGGAATGTGATTCCTAGTTGAAGGGAGAGAAAATTTTTTGAAATTCGCCCCTTTATTCCGCAATCTTTGGGTGTCCATGCGATGGATCTCTCATCCCTTCAGATCCGCCCCATTCGGGGGGGGGGGATGGGGATGGGGAAATTTTCATCCTGGCCCGTTATATATGTATATATGTACACATACATTATATATGTATATGTACACATGCATCTATATATTAATATTGTTAAAAATATGATTGAATATTTTCTAATAGGGTTATAAATTTTAATTATTTTATTTTTATTTTCTTAATTAAAATAAAAAAAAATAAAAACGAAATGATTAATATTATAAAACATCACGGGGAATGAAGATCCCATGGAGACAAGGATGGGGATAACCTTGTCCCCGTTAGCAGGGATGGGTCTGTTGCCATTCCTAAGTAGGTGTGATGATAAAGAGATCATTAAGGGTGTTTTGTTTCCCTATCTATAAATTTATCTTTACGCTCCTTTGTTAAACGTCACGCGTTAGCTCTCCATGAAGCATTATTGTTGGTGTTGTAGTTGAATCTGAATTTCATTGTGTTTGAGGAAGATGCACTACTTTATCTTGTCATAGACTCTTTGTTCAAGGTGTCTACTTCACCTCCTGGGCGAATTAGCACCACTCTTGTTGACTACAAAGCAATTTTATCTCATTTCTCCCACTATTTGGTGGTGCTTGTGCATATGACTTGTTGTTATAGACTGGGTTTGGTTGTTAGTATTTGGGTTGCGAATATGCCTCTTAATTTGGATTACTTGGACCACCTTTACTCTGACCATGCCCCCATGCTTTTTGACATGTAAGTTCAACAAACTCACATGGCTATTGCCCATTCAAGGTTCAGCAAATGTGATTGCGTCATGAGACTTTTATACAAGTTGTTTGTGAGAATTGGAACTTGGTCGCTCTGAAGAACCCCTTCCAATATATTGCGTTTAAGTTTAAGGGTCAGTTTGGAAAAAATGCAAATATAAATATGTTCCGTATAAATACATACAAAATACAAAGTTCTGCACTCTATAAATTTGTATTTGTATTCCTTCCAAACTGAGTCTAAAGGACTATGAACTACCTTCGTAGTTGGAGCACTGATGTATTTGATAATTTGGATTAAAAAAGGTTGAACTTGTAAATGATGTCTTAAGGGGCTGAATACACTTATTCCTTGTTAAATAATTAGGAGAATCTAGAAACTCTACAAACCGCTAAAGCAAAGTTATGTGAGGTGCTCTTTGATAATAAATATTTTGAAAGCAAAAGTCAAGAATAAAATGGCTTCAAGAAATTGATAATTCGTAATACTTCCTTTTTCCATGGTATTTGGCTAAAGTCCAAATGTATGAAGAATTAAATTAGAGGATCGCAGTGTGGTGACAAATAATAATTTTATTTCAAAGGTTACAATTGAGTACCATCCTATCTTCTGAGTAGGGGTGTTCATGAAAAACCGAAAAACAGAAAAATCAAACCGAACCGCAAAATGCAATTAATCAAATCGATTAGTTCAGTTTCAGTTTGGATTTTTTGAAAAACCAAAGAACCGGTTTGTTTTTCAGTTAACCTACAAAAAAATTGGCTGTTAATCAAACCGACCGGTATATATATTTATATGTATATTTTATATATTTTTTTTAATATATGCCACATATTTTTTATATATTATATATAAATATATACTTATATTATATTTATAATAATCTATTTATAAATATATTATATATCATTTATTATTTATAACATAATATTATATATATTTATATAATATATATTATAAATATAAAAAACTGAAAAACCGAAGAACCAAACCGGTCAAAAACTGAAACTGGTGGACTGGTTAACCGATGGTACCAATTCGATTTCGGTTTAGAGAAATGAAAAAACTGATATCACTAATTCGGTTTGCAAAATATGCCCATGATTCGGTTAATCGAACCGTAAACACCCTACTTCTGAGGGTTGTCATCATAACAAATAATTATTATAAGTCAATCCTAGGGTGATGTTGAATGAGGATAGTGAATATGTTATAGCAAAACCCTCGTTCGAGAGATTAATGAGGTATAGTGTTTGTTTTTGCCAATGGCATTGCTTTGGCAATTAATTAATTAAGGCCGATTTTAATAAGTTTGTTTGCTACTTCTTCAAAGGAGGTGGGCTCCCAAAGAACTACACTTCATCGTACATATCCTTAATTCCTTAGTGTCCAATACCCAAGTCCTTTGCTAGCTACAAACCCGTTAGTGTGTGCAATTTTACATATGATGATTGTTAGAATTATGGCTGATAGACTATTGGTGCTGCCTAAGATGATTTCTCTTAAATAAGGGGCATTTCTCAAATGTGGCAACAATGTGGTCCTTAAGGCTCAGTTTGGAAAGGAGTACAAATACAAATATGTACAGCACAAATATATACAAAATAATACATGTAAGGTTTTGCACTCTACATATTTGTATTTTTACTCCTTCCAAGACTCAGTTTAGAAAGAGTACAAATACAAATTTGTAAAGTGCAAAACCATGTATTTTGAATGTATTAGTACTGTATATATTTGTATTTATACATTCCAAACTGAGCCTAAGTTATACATAATGAAGGCATACCGTTAGTTGGAATTGTCCTTCATATTTGATGTTCTCACTCAGTTTGGCTTTAATGATACTTGGATTGGCCTGATCATGAAAATGTTGATGAACTATTAGATTTCAATTTGCAATAATGGTGCCTTGAAGGGATACTTTTAATCTACTCGGGGTTTTAGGCATGGTGATCCTCCATCCCCATATATATTGATTATTGCTAAAGAGACCTTAACTCTTAAGTTGAGGGTTGAGTAAACTTTTCTATATGCATTCCAACTTGGTCAATCATAGACGAGAGATTGCCCAATTAGTCACACACAGTTTATATTTACTAATGGCTTTAAACATAACCTTGCTTTACTGATGGATTTTCTCTTCGCTCTTATGAATTAGTATCTGATCAAAAGATAAGTCTTTGAAAGAATGTGTTCTATACTTCTATTAAAGTCAGGCACTCTCAAGCGCAATGGTTTATTTTCAAAAATCATCATCATTGTTTTCAATTCAATTTTTTTCGTCATCATTTGGATTTTACCTTCTGGCAGGCCAATATGTAGCTACCCCATTTTTGCACACTCTTCTCCTTTTTTTTTTCTCAAATTATTCTTCATCTAATTGTAAGCTTCCAATTGCTTCTACAAGAAAGGGTATTTTGGTCAATTTGAACTAACATGTAAAAATTATTTAGATCATACCATTAGGCAGGGTTGGACTTAAAATACTTAATCTTTTGGTAGCTAATTATGGGTAGCTAATTATGACTTAATTAATTGGCCATTTTATTAAGGTTGGTTGGTTGAGTCAATCCTCAGACCACCATTGAAGTTTATATGATATATTATACGTCTATAAAAAGCTCTTTGGTCATGCTTAATAAATGGAGATCAATTTGTAGTTTTCTTTTCAAAGTTAAGGGTATGGATGGAAATTTCTACCGTACCCGGGGGTACTCGCCCCTACCGACCGGATAGGGTGGGGTTTTTATTTTATCTTTCTTACTTGAAAAATGGATTTTGGGACAGATAAGGGTTTTGTGATTTTACAACCTTTTATCAGTACGAGTAGGGTGCGGTATTAAGCTAAACTCAATCCTCTCCAACCCGCATATTGTTGGAAAGCATATTAACTTATGTATTAGATGTTAAATTTAATAGTATTTTGAATTTTATGTAAAGAATAATCGGTAGTTTATGTGTTTTCTGAATGTTCTAATCAAATATTTAGAACTTTGATGTTTGTGTATGTTATTTTACTTATTCATTACTTATATATAAAATAAAATAATAAGAAATTATTTCCAGGTTTTGGACCCAACCCACTCCACCCTCAAATGCATGAAAGGTAAGGTTAGGAAGGGTTTTGCATTTTTCATGTCAAGGAAAGGTTTATATTCTGAAAATCCAATAATCTATGGGTTTTGGAGAAGATACATATTTGGAAGTTGATAGAATGTTTAATCTTTCTGGAGGTGACTCAATGGTGGATGCCCTTGCCAAGCAATCTTGTGATGATTATTGTACAAGAACCTTTCATGATTACCACGATGTTTAGAATTTTGTCACCTTTGATAAGCGACTGCCCGCCTAGGCATTCTTTTGAATTTCATGATGGGCACCCCCTCCAATGGGAGTACAAAAACCAGTTGGTGCCTCCTCATTTCTAAGAACCCGTTTTGGAGGGCTTTAGCTTCCATTGAGTTGCATTTATTTAGCTGCTTTGAAGAAGATACTAATATTATAGCTTCACCTCAAGTTGGTTTCATAACTTAATAAAAGTACATTGGGGCTTTTGGGGTCTTCACCAAACACAACTTTTAAGTCTTTTTTTCTTGAGCCGATTCGATTCCCTTTCCATGAGCGACTTGTTCCAATTGGCAGTGTCAATAGACTGAAGAAAATGTCTACAAAATCCTTATCAGACTCTACGAACAAGACTCTACAAAATCCTTACCAGACTCTATGAACAAGACCCAGTTCTCCTATGTGAACCGTTGTCGGCAAACTGATCACATTTCGTTACTCGACTTCCGTAGCCATGAGATATTATTACTTAATGCAGCTTTGAACGGATGGGGCCGACGACGGCTATGTTTGAAGTTCAACATTTATGGTGCGAAGAGACGTATGGACGCGCGATGAATGGACTGTCTTACCATACTTATTTACTCATATCCTAAGTTAATTACTGCATAGACTCACCAATCCACTTTGATTTCTCTAGCGGTAGAAATTATACTACATGTGTGAAATTGCGAATGAAGTTTGATTTTTTTTTATCTAAATTATCTTTTATTTTTTTAAGAAAAGATATAAAAGTTATTTTGTGATAATTTTAATGTCAGTTTTGATGGCTACTAAAATGTCTATATTTGTATATATTTGTATGTATTTGATTCATCTGTAATTATAAGGATTCAAAATATATCTTTAATTATTATTTTCCACCTTAGTATTAAATCCCATTTTCTCTTATTAAATCCTATATTTTTAATTTATTTTTCACTAATAAATGCTACTAATTAGATCTATGTCAATATTTTTAATAATATAAACCCATATATTTTAAACTAACTCAAAAACAAAATCATTCTTTATCCAAGTGGTGGCTAAGAAATTCAACCATTTGAATCAAATTGATCAACCTATGAAGTCATAGTTAAGTAACAAATATTTAAAAATAGAAAATTACAAAAAAATGTAGAAAAAAATAGACACACTTATGATATTTTTATTAATCAAATTTAAAAATAAGTATAATAAACAATAATTATTTTTAGTGATAATGAAAATGAAATACATAATTTAGAAATGATCGAAAATGAAATATAGGAATTAATAATAAATAGTTCAACTTTTGGGTTAAAATGTGTTAACCTTTAATGTCGTAAATAAATAATAAAATATAAAAATTAAAAAAAACACAAATTTTGCAAAAAAAGGCATTTAGACACATGTATAATATTATATATATATATATATATATATATATATATATATATATATGTATATCATATTAAACACAAAATAAGTCTAACACATCAGAATTATTTTTACACACAATAATACAAAAAAAAGGTATATAAAAATTGAACACATCTACAATTTTATATTTACACTACTATTAAAAATATGAATAATATTATTGAACTTTCTTTCGACTAAAATCAAGGTTTTAAAAACCAACCTGGAAATGGAACCTTTTTGGCTTCTAATTTCCAAGTTAGTGGTTCAGTCGTCTAGTTTGAGCGGGTCAAACCGATAAGGTGTAAAATATAATATAACTTTTTATTTTGATTGTTAGATTGGGATAATGTTAAAATCCACCATATATATACATTATTAGGAGAGTGGAGTGTGAGATTTTGAGAATGAGGCAGTTGGTTAAAGCTAACAAGTGAGAAGAATAAGAATAAGGAACCACTCTGCCAATGACTATCTCAATATTAACCATCATTGTCACTACAACATCGTTTGCCATCTTCTTATATCTCCCTTAGATTCTAGATCATTTGCTTCATTGTGTATCTTAGATTTTTAATATAAAACCAATGTTTAACCTCTCATTTCTTGCATTGATTTTTCGATTTCTTTATTGCATTTGCGATTTTTATTGTTATTACAATTTAAAAAGAATCACAGAAATGAGAAAACTCAAAATCAAAATGGAAAAACTAAAAACCCTAACTACTTTTGGCCATTGGGAATAATCGAACAAGATTATGAGACATTAAAGTTTTTTTTTCATTTTTTATTTTCTAATTTCTATTTTAAAATAAATAAAAAAATTGGAATTTGTTTGAAAGCAACCCAAGAACCATTAATTGAGTTAAACATTTTAATGGTTAAACTGCCTGGGTTCGTGATCCTTTAACCATTTCAACGGTTTTTTGTAAAATAGCGGTTCAAAGCCAAAATTGGAACCGGTGACTTGTTTGATTCCTAGGCCAAAAGGTTTATCTGTCTGATTTGGTCCGATTTTTAAAACAATGACTAAATTACTCATTTTTTAATTTAGTCCATATTTAATTATAAGGTTTAAATTATAAATTGAACTACTACTTTTCACCTTATTTAAATCTTACATTTTTAATAAATGAACAAAAGAAAAAATATGCACCAAAAAGATAGAACACTACAAAAAGAAAAGTTTAGCCAAGCATATAGGCTTGTAAATGATACTTGAAACTTCACAATTAGATCTAAATATCACATATTTGGAAGAGGTGTTTATGTAATTAGATTTAGCTTTTACAATGTGCATATGAGTAATTATAAAAAATAAAAATATATATAAAGTTTATAGAAAATTTTGTATATTATTATTATTATTATTGTTGTTGTTGTTGTTATTATTATTATTATTGTTATTATTACTATTATCATCATCATCATCTAGAATTGCCATGTACAAAACACGTACAGACTTACTAGTACATTGAAGTGGCGATTAAGGTTGTTGAAGTCCATCTAAATGCATCCCTATGGATTATCTAAAAGTGCCTCGGTTTCACTTCCATTCCATTGGATCATGAATATGGAGGATTGGAGTCAAGGTTGCCATATCTTGCTGTTAATAAAAACCAACATCTTTGGAGGGGCAAATTCCAAAAGTCCTAAAACCATCAAGCAGAGGTTTGCATTGCCTCTGAACATTATAGAGCTCCATGATTCGGTCATAATTCTCTCCCCACCATCTCTATCCTTGCCATTTATTGAACATCTCTCGGTTGCAGAATACAACCAGTTAACTCTAAAAACCTTTGGCCAGGTTTCCTATTTAAAGTAGTGTTGTTAACTAGCTTCTACACAAACTTGAGTGTTTGATATGGAAAATGATCATAAAGCCGATAGTAAATCTATCACCCAGGCTCAATTTGGCCTCATTTAAAGGATGTTCAGACTTGTTAAAAGAATAACATTTATAAAGAAAATTAGATGATATTCAAAAGATATTTATGCCTTCTTACATGCCATTTAATGACTAGTAAACGATAGGTAGTAAATTGACATATTTTAAAAATTTAGATAATTGATTAGCAAATTTTGAAGTTAGATAACCAAACTGACACTAACCCCAAATTACATGGTACTAATTTATAATTTTTCCTTTAAAATAAAAATTCTATGTGGTGGCAACGGGACGGGACTTGATTCTCCGCCGTAACGAAGGCGTGGACTTTCCAGCCATCGGTCTTTTACCCCCCTACCCCCGAAGACCCTTTCCCTCTTTATTTGATCCGTTCTTCTATGTTCAACCATTTTTTTCTACTCTAGTGCGGGACAAGCAAAAAAAATCGATCAATCATTCAATCCATCACGAAAAAGAAAAAATCCACTCACGCTCCACGGCTCTGCGTGTCAATGGCTTCAACAGAGGGATTGGTGCCGATAACAAGGGCCTTTTTGGCTCGGTACTATGACAAGTACCCTTTCGAACCTCTTCCAGATGATGTCTCTGGATTAACCGCCGAGCTTCGCTCAATGTCAAGCGATTTGCAGAAGGAATTTCCACTCACTGAAGGTGAGTTTCTTTTCTGTTTTCTCTTATTATCAATTCTTATTTCCGCAATTTCCATGCAGAATACTGTTTATCTTGACACATTGTTAAATGACACCAACTCTGATACATATTAGTTTCATATTCCTGATTACTGTTTAAGTAAGCGTACTCAAATTCCAATAGTAATAAAACGCTAACTTCAGTTTGTTAGTTTGTAAGCTTTGCTTGCCTTGGTTTGAGCCTCGGGACATCCAAAAGCACAAGAACTAAACCTTGAGATGTTATGTTTATGAATTTACTTAAATATATGTGTATGCATATTTAGAAAATATATAAATAATTACACAAGAAAAGTCAGAGAGGAGAGAAGAGTGACTGGATTGGCAACCGGATCAAGTAGGACGGATCAATAACCTCACAATTAAGAGTTAAGAGGGCTTACCTCTCCCTTCTCTTTGTACTTCCTTATTCCATATTCTTAATGAATGAAATTTTCTGTTATTTATGAAAAAAAAGGTGGTAAGATATAAATGTCCCTAAAATGGAGGCAAGGCAATGCTGTAAATACGTGGTAAAGCTATCCTGGAAGAGAGAGTTCATCCAACCCAAAACAACTGCTCTTCTTACCTTTTTTTTTTTATCAATAACAGAATTTCGTTAGATTCATAAAAAAAATACGTACAGCAATCCAGAGAGCTAAAAAGACTTGACTCTCTCCAAAAGAGCAACATAAAAGCTCACAATACAGCCCAGTACAATTGATCCCTTCCCACCCCTTGCTTTTCCAAATCATCTGCAAACACATTTCCTGTTCTTTTCACCCACTGAAATTGGATGTCCATCCCTCTAGTTAGCCATTTGATTTCCCTTCTTTCATTAGAAAACTTCCAAAGACCACTTCCCCTCTGTAACCAGCTTAACACCTTTGCTAGCTAGAGTTTGTTGATCTTTAAGTTCATCCGGACGAGTTGTTATCCTTGATGCTAGATGCATGGCCCATTTTATTTGGAAATGTTAAACCTGGGTTTCGTTGGTTCCATCTCTAAACCAGCCAATAACCACCTATGAACTCCTTTCAATGCCTCTTGATCAGCTTCAACCAAGGTAAGAACATGAATCCCTGAATCAAAGACTTTTTCTCATTTCTAGCCATGCCCCTTACCTTATTTGGCATAAGTGTGCCTATAGTATGTTACCTTTTGCATTTGTGTAACTCCTACTTTAGAGGTCCCTGGGTTTCCCCAAAGAACAGCCAACAAAATTGAGCTTGATTACTCCTTGAGGAGGGGGTCCAATTCTGATCCACTTTCTGTCTAGGAGTAGAAGAGTTTATGACCACTAATCAGCTACAAACAATATCGTCTAAGACAAGATCCCTGAACTCTTTTGGTGTATGCATCCAATGTGCAATTCTAACAGTGATGATATTGATCAGGGCACCCTCTAATTCTGTCTAGTTAGAGAATATTCTGGTATTCCTCTCACTCTTGTATATCTTATACATTTATGATACACTTAATATTACCGATGGGAAAAAATATAGAACAATAAAATATAAAATATCTTTGTTTAATATATAGAATCATGCTAGTTTAATAATAAAATATCTGTAGAGAACACTGATGTGGGCCCCACAGCTACGGTCCCACTGTGTTCGTAGGGTAGAGGATGTTCTAGTCTGCCTAGGGTTAGCTATTGGTCATTTAGTTGTTTCAGTTGTTATTTATTTCAGTCTTATTTTTTGCTCTATTTGTTATGTAAAGACTAAGGGCAGATCTGTCCTTTCCATGTAATGAGCATAACCTATAAATATTAATTAAAGTGGCGGCGGCAGAACATTA
>NW_010729204.1:272982-289639 GCF_000365185.1 Nelumbo nucifera
CTCTTACCTTTCTTCTTATTTTCGATCCTGAAATCCATTAGGGTTCAAGACTGATAACAGTCCTGGACTTCTACTATATCTAAATGTCAAAATTAAAATGTATTTATTAAAAAATGTCAAAATTTAAAATTTAGTCAATGAATGACAATATGTGGCATTTCCTTATCACAAGTGCTAGAATTCTGTTGATAGTACATGCCATTGTTTCTTAGCACAACAAGTTGAAGGACCTTGAGTGGATTCCAAGGTGGTTGAAGAACCCTGAGGACACTATGTGGTGCTACAGGAATGAAGTCAAAAATTTAAGTTGCTGACAAGGAATATGTCTGTTATTACACAATGGTTGGGAAGATCAGCAAATGCTTTGGCTGATGATTTAGCTAAGCAAGGGGCAAATAGGGAAGTCTTGTTTTGGGCTCAGCTGTAATGCTCGTATTTTCTCTCTAGACTCCTTGTAATCAGTTGAGAGAGGCTGAAACTTGTGCCTCTCCAAGGGCTGTTGTATGAGTTCAAAGTTCTCTATTTTCTTTTTAAGTAATAAGATTTTCTTTATTCATCAAAAAAAAAAAAAAAAAACGAGTTGAACAAACAATTGTGCCCATGTTGTGTAGCAATGATATGAACCACTAAAGATAAGGATGATTGTAAAGCACCTCAAGGGAAAGATGTTATGATACAATAGTTATATTTGTCTTATAAATATACTTACATTTTATGAAATTAGATGTTGCTATCTATGTCCTTTATTTGAAAAAGAAATTGGTTCTGATTTGGAGTCTAGATTGGAAGGTTGCTTTAAGATTGTTCTGAGGTTTCTTTTGGAAGGTTGGGGGTGGGTGTGGTTTGAATTAGGAACATTTATTGGGGTCTTATATTGGGTCATACCAGTAGTGGGATTTCAATTTCAATAAATGAAGATTCTTTTCACTATTTTATATTGGGTAGTTAAGAGACGACATGTTTAAAAAATGAGTGTGGCAGAAATACTAATGCTTCGATGGATGATTGGTAAAATCAGGAAGGATAAGGTTTAGAAATGAAGTCATACCAAGGAACCTAGGAGTAGCTCCAATAGGTGATAAAATGAGAGAAAGTAGATTGAGATGGTTTGGTCATGTGCATAGAAGACCATCTACAACACCTGTTAGAGAAAGTGATTTGTTCCACTTCCTATGAGTAAGGTCCTTGTTGGTTGCAAGTGGGTGTATACAGTTAACCACCGGGATGATGGCTCAATTGAAAAATACAAAGCAAGGTTGGTGGTAAAAGGGTATACCCAAACATATGGGATTAATTATCAGGAGACCTTTGCACCTATAGCTAAGATGAACTCTATCTGAGTGATTTTGTCTCTTACTGCTCACTATTCATGGCCTCTATGCCAAATGGATGTGAAGAATGCCTTCCTCAATGGAGTTCTTCAAGAAGAGGTCTACATGGATCCTTCCTTGAGAGTAAGCCTCCTTGATAGTGAGGGGAAGGTTTTCCATCTAAAGAAATCCCTTTATGAACTCAAGCAATCTCGTAGAGCTTGGTTTGATAGATTCAGAAAGATTGTTCTTACAATTGGGTTCACTCAATCATAGGCAAATCATACGCTTTTTATAAGAAGGGTCAATGGCGTAGTGATTCTGTTGATAGTGTATGTTGATGATATTGTTGTTACTAGAGATGATAACTTTGGAATTGTTAAGTTGGAATCATTCATTGCTCTTGAATTTGAGATCAAAGATCTTGTATATGTAGTCTCAGATACTTTCTTGGGATTGAAGTGGCAAGGTCAAAGGAATGGATCTTCATTTCAGTATTTCACATAAAAGTATGTTTTTTTTTTTTATAATTATTTCACAAAAAAAGTATGTTCTTGACCTCTTTCAAGAGGTAGGCAAGTTAGGTGCAAGCCAATTAAAATTCCCATTGACCCCAATCATAAATTGAGTGTTGATGATGGAGACATTCTTCTAGACAAAGGTGTTTATTAGAGACTAGTTGGTTGACTTCTTTATTTGTGTTTGGCCTGATATATCATATGCCATAAGTGTGGTGAGTCAGTATATGCATAAACCCAAAACTTCACATATGTAGGCAATCAACGGGATTTTGCCTAGTTAAAGGAATGTCCAGGTGAAGGAATGTTGTACTCCAACCATGGACATCTCAAGGTTGATGCTTATACTAATGTAGATTGCGTAGGTTTTGTGGATGATAGGAGGTCCACCTCTGGTTATTGTGCGTTGGTGGGAGGTAATTTTGTATCATGGAGAAGTAAAAAGCAATCAATTGTAGCTTCATCTAGTGTAGACACAGAATAGAGCTATGGCTCATGGTGTACTAGAGTCGAGGTTCTAAATATCGACACAGGCCGATACGCCGGTAGGGTGTATCAACTTGTGTTAGTGCTTTTTTTATATTTTATTTATTTATTTTTTCAAAACCGATTCAGAGGGGTCGGTTTAAGTCCCAGCTACCCTCTGAACCATGGTCTGACCCGATACAACCCTTGTAGGGGCGTATCGGGAAGCCATCGGCATGATACGTATCAGCCGATACGGGCTGATACGTGTTGATACTTTGAACCTTGACTAGAGTTACTTTGGCTAAAGACCTTGTTATCTGAGATTGGGATCTAAATTGATGTTCCAATGAGGCTGTATTGTGATAACCAAGCTGCCATAAACATTGCCCATAATTCAGTCCAACATGGCCACATAAAGCACATTGAGGGTTGATAGAGACACTTCATTAGAGAAAGAATAGCTAGTGGAGAAATATGGGTGTCTTTTGTCAAGTTAGAGAATCAACTCGTTGATTGTCTCACAATGGGGCTCCACAAGTCAACTTGGTAGAAAGTAGAAACCTTGGCAATCTAGGCATGATAGATATCTATGCTCAGCTTGAGGGGGAGTGTTAAGAATATGTATTGTGGGATTGATAAAAAAAAAGAATATGTATTGTGGGCAAGGGTGATTTCGTCTTTCTATCTTTTTTTGTATTCGGGCGCCCATTCAAGGGCATTATGAAACTTTCACCATTTAGTATAAGAAGGGTCTTTTTTGGGTGAACAATAACTCACCCTATTCTCACGAAACATCCTCCTCCTCCTCCTCCTCCAATTTATTAACTATGCTTCCTAACTCCTAAGAACTTCTCACTCATCTAGAAAATAAAAATTGCTAATTCATAACATAAGAAAGCAATTCACTTTGTTCACTTTGAATTGTAATTTTGATAGGATGCACTTCCACGAGCAAAGCCATAAGGGAACTGGTCTATCCTTCATTAGCTACATGAATCGTGTTCCACCATTACAATCTATTCAGTGCCATATCCATTAAATTATGGGCCCTCAAATTATTTATCATTACTTTAACCCATGCCCTTTACGATTGGCCCCTAGTTCTATTTATTGACCTTTAGAAGCTGTTAGGCCCAAAATAACTCTCAACTGATCCTAGACAGTTGCAATTGGGACTAAGGTCTCTGTGCCAAGCCCTGACTACTGAACATTCCAGGTTTTTTTTTTTTTTTTTTTTTTTTTTTTTTTTTAATTTTAACCCTATTGGCCCTTTTTGTTTGGCTCACTAGAACCAAATAACAATAACTCCATTGGGATTTTTTTTTTCTTTTCTATTTTGAATGGATTTCCTGAAACTATTAATGCAATTAAAATTGTTTTAATAAGTTGAATTCAAAATAGTTGTTCTATTATCCTTAAGATATGCTGCCGCTATAGATTGGGCTACAGATACCGGCAAAATGAATTGGTGATGCCTCTGAAATATTTGGGCATGCTCTTAGGTGCAAAATGTAACTCCAAAACAATCTGGGAGCCAATTGTTGAAAGACTTGAAAAGAAGCTGGCCTCCTGGAAAACCATGTATCTTTCTCATGGAGGCAAGGTTACCCTGGTGAAAAGTGTGCTATCCTCCCTCCCAATGTATCTGTTATCCTTGTACCCAATTCCGGCAGGAATGGCTGCTACCATCAAAAAGAAGATGAGGGATTTCCTCTGGAGAGGCTGGAAAGTGCAGAAGTACCACTTGGTAAACTGGAACAAGGTCCGTCAGCCCAAAGCTGTAGGGGGTTGGGGGTTAGAAGGGTAAAAGTATCAATACTGCTTTGCTGGGGAAGTGATTTTGGAGATTTGGGGAGAGTCAAGGAGGGCTGTGGAAAAGTGTGGTGCAGGCCAAGTGTGGTGATAGAAATTTTGGATGGGATCCAGGAACTTCAAATCAGTCCTATGGATGCTCGGTTAGGAAAGGTATCAAAAAGACTTATCATTGGTTTGCAAAAGGTGTGAAGTTCAAGGTAGGAAATGGGGAGAGGGTCAAATTTTGGAAGGATGTTTGGTGTGGGGAGAGGTCTTTGAATGAGAGGTTCCCTGCCTTGTTTGAAGTTGCAGCAAACAAAGAAGCTAAGGTTGCTGAAAGCTTGCAAATCCAAGATGGTACTGTGGTTGGGTCCCACAGTTCAGGAGGAATCTAAATGATTGGGAAGTGGAGTGGATGGAAGTCTGGAACTACTGCAACCCCTTTACAGTACACATTTGGAGCCAGCAAGGGCTGATAGTAAAATCTGGAAGTGGGAGAAGACTGGAAAATTTACAGTTAAATCTTTTTACAAGTCTTTGGACAGTTCAGAAGGACATTCAGTTCCAATCCACATCATCTGGTGTAAAAATGTGATGTGCCTTAAAAAATAAAAAATTTCTTTTCTTTTGTCTGGACGGCATACCTCAACAGAATACTTACAAGGGATAATCTCTCTCGAAAGGGTGCTGTACTGGATTCAACTAGCTGTGTCCTATGTGAAGGACAACTGGAAATAGTGAATCACCTGTTACTGCACTGCAATTATTCTTCAGAGATCTGGAACAGAATTTCATACTTTTTGAAGTGAAAAGTTGCTGGCCAGGTTCAGTTGGATTTTGTAAAGGGTTGGAGGTTGGGGGGGGGGTCTGAGTAAAAGGGGAAAATTAGTTTGGAATTTAATCCCAGCAGTGGTATTTTGGTGTATGTGGCAAGAAAGAAATGCTTGGGTCTTCAAAAGCAAGACAAGTTCTTCTTATTCCATTTTTCAGAAAATTGTGGGGAGATGCTTTCTTGGTTGTCTGGTCACAGGCTGTTTAGGGGTGTAGGTTTTGAGTCCTTTTTTTGTACATGATATGCTTTTTGTAAGCAGGGTGGGGTTAGTACATCATCTTGCTGTACATTTTGTTCATAATTAATACAATGATACTTTACCTTCTCTCTCTCTCTCTCTTTCAAAAAAAAAAAAAAAGAACTGGTGATGCCTGTATATATTGCTTACATGGTCATTTCGTATTACAATAGTGTTGCACCAAATATCAGCAAATTGCATGAGTTATGGAAATGAACAATCATTTAAAAGATGCAGGTTTCGACTATTTTCTCTTGAAATTCTGTGCAGTTGCTTGTTTTTTAACAAATTTAACCAGGAACTTTTTTTATTTTTTTTGTTTTTGTATTCTAGCCGAAGGTGTCTTGGAACGTGAAGCAGATTGTCCTCCTCCCCATAAAATTGATCAGAACATGTGGAAGAATAGAGAACATATTGAAGAAATATTATTTTTATTGGAGAGATCTCATTGGCCAAGATCGGTAAGTGTAAATTTCTTGCATTGGATTTCACTATCAGTTCTCCTCTCTAGATGCCATGTAGAGTCTCCGTATTAACTATCTCAAATTGTCACTCTTATCATGTTCCTAGTGGCTGGAGTGTTTTTTATGAAACATGTTAATCACTCTTATTAGGGGCCATTGCATGGTCTAATGGTAACATCTTGGGCTGGCAAGCGTGAGAATACGGGTTTGAGTCTGAGAGTGGTCACTTTTGCAAAAAAATGCCAAAGGTTAAGACTGTATCGTTAGGAGCAGTTCAAGTGAGAGAAAATAGATTTGAAAAGGGTGTGTTCCAAGGTCAGACGATGACCCAATAAGAGCTTATATATTAATAAGATATAAAATGTATGAAAGGACAGTTGTGTCTCTCACATACAAATACAAGATTGCTGTACAAGTATGATACAATAGGTAACAATGTATATTACAACAGTGCTCCCAAGTCAAATAATAGAAAATGTCAACCCTGAGCCCTATGCTCTCTACACTCCCCCCTGGCACCAGTTTGTCAACTAGAAATGTATGTCTGGTACTCGTCATTGCTTTAGTAGAAGGATCTGCTAGCTGAAGTCCTAAAGAAACATGGGGAAGTGTGATGTGGCCAGCAAGGAACTGATTTCTAATATAGTGGCAGTCAACTTCTATATGCTTGGTGCCCTGATGGAACACTGGATTTGTGGCGATTTTTATCACACTCGTATATTCTTTTTGATCAGTATAGTGATTTAAAAGGTGTGCCTAGGCACACAGGCGAGACACATTTTAGGGTATGCGCCTCGCCTAGGTCCTAGGTGCACTCCTTTCAAAAGGCGCACGCCTGATGCGCCTTGCACTTCAGCCCAGGCATGCGCCTTTTTTAAATTTTGCGCTTTTTGCTTTTTTTTTTGAGTCTAACGGCGCCCCTCGAGGCAAACCTGAACAAGTCCATGTTAAGGTCTTAAATTCTTATTTCTCATATAAAAAGTAATGATTTTATAACTTTAATTGTCTTTTAAGAAGATATTTTATTGGAATGAACTTGAGACCCTAACATGGACTTGTTCGGGCTTGCCTCAAGGGGTGTGGTGCAAAGGTGACTCATAGAATCAAGCATGCAATATGTTTTACATCACATTAGCTACTTGAAGTAATGCAATTGAGGAAAAAAAGAGATTGTGGGTTTTACATGCTTGAAAATGCTTTATATGTTTGCTTTTATTTTTAAACTTTCATTTGAATACGCTTTATATTTATGTATTTTAATTTTAGATAATAGGTTTTCTAAAACATTTATTTTAAAATTTAAGTTTATATTTTTTATTAACATTATGTTTAATATTTTTTTTTTGATTTTTTTTGCATTTCTTGCATTTTTTTGACATTTTTTTTGAATTTTAGCATTTTTTTTTGTAATTGCACCTTGCTTCAAAAAGGCGTGCACCTTGTCTTGCGCTTTGGGCCTCAGGCACAAATTGGCCCTTGCGCTTTTAAAACACTGGATCAACAACAGAAAACAGAATTTTATTAGATAAAAGAAAAAGCAGTACAACAAGAGATTGCAGCTTTACATTACAAATATATTGTGTGAGCATAGCCCCTGCTATCCCATCCCAACTCAGATCTTATAACTGAGCCCAATACATCTGATATCTAGTAACCCCTTGCTTTGCTAGACCATCAGCTAAATCATTTGTTGACCTTTGTACCCACTGTATTTCTATTTGCATGTCTTGATATGCCATTATACCTTCTGATTTTATTTCTGTAACACCAATTAGCTTTACTTCCATCCAACAGCCAGCTTATAATTACCTTGGGGTCACTTTTGACAACTAGCTTATAAGCACTCAATTCCTTTGCTTCTTACAAGCTAATCACTGTAGCCATTAGCTCTGCCCGGATAGAGTTCCTTGCTCAATAGGCCCTGAAAATAGAGCCATTATATTCCCCTTATCATCTCCAATTACTCCAACTCTAGACACACCTGGGTTTCCCAAACTACTCCCATCAATGTTCAATTTCAGCCATCCACTAGTTGGTGGTGACCAATCCTTCTTTGCCTTTGGTTTCTTATATGAGGATCTTGCATTTTTTTTTATTTATAACTGCAGATTCATTAAAAAAGAAAAAAGTTCCAATGTCTAAAGAAGTCATCCATTGTAGTCTGAGAAAAGGTCCAATGTCTTTAACCAGTGTGCTGCCCTTACTGTGATGATTTCAATGATAGCCTCTGTAGTCCTTTTCCCTTCAAATGTTCTAAGGTTCCTCTTCTCCCACAGTGTCCAAAACACCTCTGCCCTTGTATACCTCCATAATTCTGCCCCTCCTCTTCTGGCTTCTAAAATTAGACCCTTGAAACAACCTGTCCGAGCTACAGGGGAGATCCACTTGCATCCAAAACAAGCAAGAAACCAATCCCAAATACAGCAAGAAAATGGAGAGGAAATTAGTAAATGAAATGCTTTCTCACCATTCAATTTGCATAAGATACGGCAGTTTGGAGAGACACCAATTAGGGAATTGGGGATGAATGGTCAACTCCCAATTCCATAAGGCTGTGTTTGGTTTGAAGGAAAAAGTAGGGAAAGGAAGAGAAAGGTAGGGAAACCTTTACAAACCTTGTATAGGTTTCTTTGTCTTTCCCTTTGTTTCCCTACCTTTTCCTTCAAACCAAACATAGCCTAAGTAAAACTTTGAGCCAAATAATTTCACTACAAGTAGATGACATGACCTGATACTCAGCCTCAATGGAAGATTTGAAGATGGCCTTTTTTTTTGCATTTCCAAGATACGGAGGAATTTCAATTTCCAAAGAAGATACACCAACCAATAGTAGTTCGCTGGGTATTAGGGCATCTTGCCCTAGAAGCATCACCAATGGTAGATAGCTGGGTGGATGATGATGAACGAAAGAGGAGGCCATGAGAAAGAGTGCCACAAATATATTGGATGATTTGATGCACTTCAAAGAAATGAGGTTGTCGAGGTGAGGAGACAAACTAGGAACTTGAACAACATAGGAGATATTAGGTGGAGTTGTAGATATATTAAGCTGCCTACAAGTATGGGTGGCCATGAGCCAAGCTTCTCATGAGCTATTCTAGCTCGGCTAGGTTTAAATTGAGCTTCGAGCTGAGCTCGAGCCTGATATATAGGCTCGTTTGCTAATCGAGCCAAGCTCGAGCCAGTGAAGCTTGGCTTGTGAGGCTTGCGAGCCTAATCGAGCCTAGTATAATAAATAACTATTTTTTTATTATATACATACATATACATATAAATATAAATATATAAATATATATAGTAAATAATTTTTATTATATATAATAATACTTTTTATATAATATTTTTATTTTTTATGTATAATAGTAAATAATTTTTATAATTCTTATTTTTTTGTATGTAAAATAAAAACATTTTTTATGTGTATAATAATAAATAATTTTTATAATTCTTAATTTTTGTATGTAAAATAAAAAAATATTTTTATATTTATAATTTTTATTTTTAAGAAAAAAACTTGGCTTGCAGTCGAGCTCAAACTTGCGAGCTTTGAACCAAGCCGAGCTCAAGCTTAAGTCTCTAGCTCGAATCGAGCTCGAGCCTAATCCAATTTCAGCGAGCTGAGCTCAAATAGCCAAGTATTCAGATCGGCTTGAATCCACCCCTGCCTACAAGTTGTCTATGTACAATAGCATCAGGCAATAAAGGTTCATCACTTCAGATCAGACAATAGAGAGGAGAAGATCCACCTAAGGCGATACCAGATCTAGAGTGTCAAAGTGATCTGATCATCCAAACTGAAGATCAAAAGAAAGAGATGAAGAGAGTGCTACGGTTTTCCAGAAAAATAAACAGATATGGACTGAACAAAACAATCCAAGAGAAGCCAGAAGAATCCCCTAGAATATGACTAAATAAGTCTTTTAACTCTCAAACCACAAGTCCAAAACTTCAAACAAGAGCAGTCACTTGAACCTGCTGTGATACCATGTCAGGAGTAGTTGGAGTGAGAGAAAACAAATTTGAATAGGGTGTGTCCTAAGGTTAGACTGTGACCCAAGAAGAGCTTATATTTAATAAGATACAAAAAGTGTGAAAGGACAGTTGTGTCCCTCACAAACACAAGAAACAAATATAAGAATTCTGTACAGATATGATAAAGTAGGTTACAATGAATATTACAACAATGCTCCCAAGCCAAATAAAAGAAAATATCAGCCTTCAGCCCTACTAGGAGTGTACAATTGGCCGGTTCGGTTAGAACTGAGTACCTGACCGACTATTTGGTTTGACCGTCTTCCCCAACCAAACCAAATGAAACTAGAGTTTAGAACCAAACCAACTCTAACCAAATTCAGTTCAGTTTGGTTTTGTTGGGCCTTGATTCCACATAAATGGTAAACATCCATCCTGATTCCACATAAACAATTAATGAACAATTAATAATTAATAAGTGTTATTAATTAAAAGTTAGAATGGCCCAAAAGTTCAATGGTTTTAATTAGTACTTTAGTGGTTTAGAATCTTTAGATAGTTTAATTAACTATTATTAATTTAAAGTTAGAATAGGCCCAAAGCCCAATGCTAATGGAGAATTTCCGAATTGGCCATTATTCACAAACAATTAATGAAGAACTAATAATTAGTCTAGGTTTTAATACTTTAGTTGTTTAGAGTCTTTAGACAATTTAATTAACTATTATTAATTAAAAGTTAGAATGGGCCCAAAGCCCAATGGGGAATTGCCGAATTGGTCATTGGGAAAGATAATAATTAATAAGTAATTAAGTATAAAGTATTAGATAGAATATTATATATTTAATATACTTAATTAAATAAAACCACTAGTTCAGTTTGATTGAAAATCAGCCAAACTGAACCAAAACTGATAACCGATTAAAAAAAAAAAAACCTGAACCAAACAATACCCAAATTAACTGAACTGAACTAGCTTGTTTGGTTTGGTTCAGTTCGATTTTTGGTTTATAATCGGAATTTGAACACCCCTAAGCCCTACGATCTTTACACATATCCAGCCTACCCCTCTGAAGACCCCAGATAGCTAGGACCAATGTGTTTTTAGTGGCCTTAATGATAATAACTCTTATTGCCATTTGTTTTGGAGTTACTTAGCAGTTAGGAGATAAACTTGATGTATATGTTGGTTATATATATTTATCCAATCCGTGCAGCTTCAGGAGCAGAGTACAGCTGAAGACATTGAAATTGCAACTGTTCTCGGAAAGCTCCAAATAAAATTGCAAAACTGTTTGAAGTTATTGGAGGCCTTCCAATCCAAGAATGCTGAGAATGTATTCAATACAGGTTGTTTTTGTTCTTGCAAGGAATCTTAGAAACTGATATCAAAATTTAAGTTGCATATTAAGATTGCTTACT
Source organism: Nelumbo nucifera (assembly GCF_000365185.1). The sequence goes on from NW_010729204.1 coordinate 284,001, forward strand.
TGGTTTGCCATGTAACAATTGCCGAGTGCTGTTAAATTTCTTGCATCAGTCATTGTGTATGATGGGTACAAACTAAATGCACATCTTATACTGTATTTTACAAGTTTTATATTTCTCATATCTTCCATCTGATAATTATATTGTAATCCTGTTCAGGCAACAATCTTCTAATCAGTGATGGGTCTACAATAATCAATAAAAACTTTCTTTATAACTTGGTCCTTTGAGTTTTGGAAGTAGGAACTGACAAGGGGCAATATGGCTTATTGATACAGTGGAACAGTTCAGAGTATACAACGCCATACAGAAACACTTTTCAGACAACAGGTGCCCACAAACCATATACAGGTGTAACTTTTACAAACAATTCATGCCCACTAATCAAATCTCTAACTTGGTGACAACAACATAAAAACAACCAAACACTGTGTACCAACATATGGTAGGTACACAATGCTGGAACTTCAGAATTATTTTTTTGAATACGTCCGAAATGCACCAAGCTTGGAATTCATGCAAGAGGACAGCCACAATGCACAAAGAATATTGTCAAGGTGGAGCATCTAAAACAAATCATCACTTGATGCAATGGCAAGGAGGATTTCTATTTGAACCAAAACTTCTTATCCTTTCTTTCTCTATCCTAATTTTGTGTTTCTCTTCAATATCAAATAACAATTCACTCATTGATTGATTCAGTCCAGAGGTGAAAAGGTAGTCCACTATCTTCACCACAGGATTTTCACCTAGTTCAACTATGTTGGACACCGGGCTCCACCTTTGAACATCTACAAACCCTTCTGTAGTCTGAACTTGGAGTGCATAGACATATCTCAGGGGAAACTCAAGGTCTAGAGTCGCTAACCGATCTTGGAAAAGCTTTAAAACTAATATTGATAAAAAAAGGCTTTAAAACTAAGCCTCCTTCAATCTTCAACTTCACCCTTAAATCTTCAGCAGGTTTTTTGAAGTTTTTCACCATTGGCAGTGACAATCTGATTTTTAGCAGAATAAGGGGTATAGGGTGAACTAGGTGAAACACAAGTCATGTGATTTCATGTTCCATAATCAATGATCCAAAGAAGATTAACAGGTGAACTAAAGTAGCAAGGCTTATCAGAAAGTACACACTCATGATGTAAATCTCCTATCGTCTAGGCGCCTTGCCCAAGTAGCATTTGTGTGTAAATGTCCATGGTTAGCATATCCCTCTGCTTGGAAGTCCTTCCAGATAGGCAAGAATCTTGTCAATGGCTTCCCAGTGTTGTACTCGTGGGGCATGCATGTACCGACTCACCACACTAACTACATAGGAGATATCTGGTCTTGTCAATCACAAATATAACAACCGACCCACCAATCTTTGATACCTCCCAACATCCTTTACTAGTTCACCATATGAAGCATTAATTTTGTGAGTTTGGTCAATGGGTGTATCAACTGGTTTAACCCCAAGTTTTCCTATCTCCGGTAATAGGTCCAACACATACTCCTCTAGGAATTGAAGATCCAATTGTTTGGGCCCTTCCCACCTCAATGCCTAGAAAATACTTCAACTCCCCAAGATCCTTAATCTCAAACTCCAGTATAAGTTTTTCTTTAATGCATCAATCTCAATCGGGTCATTCCCTGTTGCTACAATGTTATCCACATACACTAGCAACATTGACACCAATAATCCCCTTCTCTTCACAAACAAAGTATGATTAGACTGGGTTTGACTTTTTGAGTATAACCAAACACAATCAATGCACTCCTAAACCTGCCAAACCAAGCTTTGGGTGATTGTTTCAAACCATATAAGGACTTCTTCAATTTGCATACCTTTCCTTTGGTACATTACTATAAAAACCAGTTTGAAGACCCATGTACACCTCTATCTCCATTAAGAAAAGCATTCTTCACATTAAGTTGGAAGAGGGGCCTAGTAGCCTATCTCGTAAGTCTGAGTGTACCCTTTTGCAACCAGCCTTGCCTTGTAACTTTCTATTCTTCCATCAGCCATGTACTTCACAGTATAAACCCATTTATAACCAACTGTCTCTTTTCCATCAGGTAGATTCACAACTTCCGATGTTTGGTTTTGAATCAAGGCTTCTATTTCCTCTTGCATAGTTGTCTTCCACTTAGGTTTGGAGAGAGAACCTTACTAATAGACTTGGGGTATAGACATAGAATCAAGAGAAGCAAGGAATGGCCCATAAGAGGAAGATAACCCACTGTAGGAAAGATGATGTGAGATACAATGGGCTGTGCACTTTCTCCTCCCTTTGCTGAGTGCAATAAGAAGGTCTAGGTCATCTGTAGTGGTGTTTGGTACAGGTGTAGTATGACTAGACTGAAATATCAGGGGGAGCAAAAGGCATACCTGGGGTCTGTGTTAGCCAAACCTGGAGTCTAACATGAGCTGATAAGAAGTGGCGTGGGTTCCTTTGTTGTGGAACCAACCTCCCTATGCTACCGTAGGCACTGTCATGTAAAAAATTGAGAACTAGGACTTAATAGAGCAGGCAAAGTAGGTGGAATAATTGGGTCAGACATTGGAGTAGGTAAAGGAGCTGGAACAGGAAGTGGTGTAGGTTGCTTATTTCCTTCCCCTAAACACTTCCCTTGAGAAAGACTCTGAAGAAAAAGATCTAGACTCAAAAAAGGTGACATCCATGGTAACATACCTCCCTGACACAAGATCGTAACAACAATACCCCTTTTGATTTCCTACATGCCCGAGGAATACACAATTCTTTTCCTTAGGGTCCAGCTTCGAGTGGTGAGGATCATGGATATGGACAAAGCATACACATCCAAACACCCTCAATGGAACATGAAACATCTATCCCTCAGGAAAAAGAAGTCCGAATGGAGCAGTGTATCCAAGAACACGAGAGGGTACCCAATTCATCAAGAAGACTGTTGTAAGAACTGCATCACCCTAAAACCGAACTAGAACTGTGGACTCACCATCATACTTCTTACCACTTCTACAATATGCCTGTTCTTTTCTGCTACACCATTCTGTTGTGGAGTATATGTACAACTGTTCTGATGGACTACTCCATGCTCTAATAAATATGATGCCAGGTTTTTCTCGAAATATTCCCTATCATTATTTGACCTAAAAACCTTCACTTGTATTCCAAATTGTGTCATCCACAAACAACAAAAAGTAATGATAGCTACCCATAGAAGGAACATGATATGGTTTCCAAGCAAGCTGACAACCTTCACACTGCAAACTTGACAACTTAACAGACTCCAACAACTTTGGAAACGAAAAAAAAAATGCAAAGCTTGGGAAGTACATCGATTACTCCTAACCGGTTATGCCAAAGCATAATCTGACCTATTGACTCCGACTCATTACTCCTATTGGTGACATGATGACTTTGATGATTGGGAAGCACATCGAGAAGGTAAACTCCATTCACCTTGCGACCACTTTTAATCATCCTCTTTGACTCTAGATCCTACAAAATACAATGACTAGGAGAAACAATTATTGATCAATTCAATTTTTTTGTCAAACTACTCACAGATAAAAAGGTAGTATTCAGTCTAGGAACATGCAGTATGAAGGCAGGGTAATGGTATCGGTTATTTTGATAGACTCCTTCCCAGCAATGGGAACATGAAAGCCATCAGCTATGGATACTCTCTACATGAGTAGAGGTGGTATGATGACAAAATTGTAGAAATATTGGTCATATGTTCTGAGGCTTTTGAGTCTATAAGCCAAGGAGGCCACCCCTTACCTGTAGTGGAGGCATAATTTGTAGTGAAATATGAACTACCTGTATGCACAAATGAAGTAGAATGACTAGCTCCTGGGCCACTTGCACCTTACTATCCACTTGGTGAAGAGTTGGAACTAGTTGTATCTCTCTGACTTGGAAATTGTCTATATCTCTTCAATTCAGCCCTAACTACAATTGCTACAACTGACTCCAAAGAAGCTATGGTAGGTGGCCTAGCTAAGTTACTAGTCACTGTTGTATTACATTCACTTGCTTCTAAGCCGACTTGGTATAACTGTATGAAGTGTGGTTGAAGCTTCCAACAAGTATCTCTAGTATCCTTAGGCTTCTTACACTAGTCACAAATCAAGTATTTCTTGTCCTTCCTACCATCACTACCACCCTTAGCCTCACCATGCTTAGGTTTCACTGTGCTAACCAAAGCAGACTACTTAAGATTAAGGGACCGTTTGGCAAGTCTTTTTTGAAAGATCTTCTGGAAGCTCTGGCAGTCAAAAGATGATGTGAGCTTTTGCATTAAGATCTTACCAACTTGAAGACTGTTTGGTTAAGGCACATCTTTCTGCGCGAAGACGAGTTGAAAAAAAGGCGAAAAGCTCCATTTGGAGCTTCCCAAAAATAGTCTGAAACAGGCTTCCCGCGTCTTCTTGGGGCTACAACTTTCGACAACTAGATCTTTTCTCAACCCAACAGGAAAAGACCAAACCATGGGCTACCGGGCTTCTAAAAAGCCGACAGCCCGCACAAAAAGACACGCCAAACGGGGCCTAAGATACTCGTCATCACATTCCTCCTCTCTTCTCTAGACAAAGGTATATGCTTGAGAGAGAGTTACATTATCACGAAAAGAACATGCTATCGTGTAGTATCATACTCTAGGTTGAGTCCTGTTAGAAACTCAAACACTCTGTTCTTCTCTACTAGCTTCTAGTAAGTAGCTATATCTTTACTATCCCAAACCACAATCTTCAAATGATCTATTTCCTGTCATAAGGTTTTGAGGGATGAAAAATAAACTACAATAGAGTTATCTCCCTACCTAGTAGCAATCACCTGATTCCTCAACTAGTAGGCCTTGCAACATTCGTACTCTGTGAGTAAGTCTCTGCAACCCCATCCTAGGTCTCCTTAGCTGTGTTAGCCCATAGAAAATTTTTGCTTATATAGGGTAACATAGAATTGCACAGCTAGGTCATCACCATGTAGTTCTCCTGTGTCCACTCGAAAGAGTTAATCTTAGGTTTCTTTTCTTCACCAATGACATACGTCACATACCCCAATTTTCCATGAGCACCAATAGCCTTTTTGACCACTCCAAATAGTTTGTAACATCAAACCTAACTGTAATGATGGTTCCTGTCTTAAAAGGGTCACTAACAACCTCCTCCACCTAGTCCCATTTTACTGGTGGACTTGTACTCAACTCCATTGCCCTCCATAATTCCTAGAATAGTTTAGGAAATCAACTATAGATGGGAGAAAATAGGTTTATCCTATTTAGAGTTCTCAACCAATTTTCTGGTTCCCAGAAACCTTTGCCCACAAAGATTCTTGTCTCTGTGGGAGCCAGTAGAAACAAAGAAAAGGTTGTTTCTCCCACCCGAGACCTCGGGAAACTCCAGAATTTGAATCACCCCCTTTAGAGAACACCAAGAAGTCTAAAAAATCTAGAGTGCCCCAAGATTTGACACTATTAAGATGTGCCGAATAGGGGTAGTTTAGTCTTCTTYTRTTTRTTAAGTAACTTGCTTATGTGGCAGTGTTATTAGAGTTACTCTGCCCCACACTTAAGTAAGGGCATTTCTGTCTTTGTAAACATTATTAGAATCTAATATAGATTAAGGGGGTTGACTGGATGGGTTAACCATCAGATTTTTGACAGACCCT
>NW_010729204.1:295709-312363 GCF_000365185.1 Nelumbo nucifera
TTAGAGTTACTCTGCCCCACACTTAAGTAAGGGCATTTCTGTCTTTGTAAACATTATATGAATCTAATATAGATTAAGGGGGTCGACTGGATGGGTTAACCATCAGATTTTCGATAGACCCTTCTTCTTCTCTTCTTCTTCTTCTTCTTCTTCTTCTTCTTCTTCTTCTCGTTCGGACTACTATAGCAGCAGTTGAAACAGACACAAAGGGTTCTACTGCAATCAAGACTTTTCCTCTTCCAATTCTTTTTGATTTCGACAATCAACCCAAGATCTGACACAAAGGGTTCTAGATCCACCAAAAAATCTAAGAACTGGGCACTTTTGACATCTCGATCAGCTCTCTAACTCACCATACAGTTGGCTGATCTAGGGCTGCATGATGTAGGACTCAAAAAATCCCAAAAGTTGCTTTGATACCAAGTAGTAAAAGAGAAAAAAATAATCTGATTTGATAACAGTGAAAAAGAGGGAAGAAAGAGTTCTTAGTGAGAAGAAAAGAAGAGATGGGGAGAAGCCAATGATGATTTGGCCTCCCCACTGATCATCTTATATATTCCTAAAAAGGATTGATTACAAAGACTAAGGCCATGCTTGGTTCAATTCTCATTCTTTCTCATTCTTACCCAAGATGAAATTCTAAAATGGATAATAATTGGTAAAAATAGGCAGAATGAGAAAATATTGCTATGAACCAAACACTTTTTTCCTAAAAATGAATTCTTTTTAAACTGGCAAATGTCCTATGTAAAAGTACTTTCATAAAAATACTATGATAAAAGTACTTTCATAAAAGTGCTTTTGTAAAAGTAAATTTTTAAAAGTATTTTTGTAAAAGTGCTTTTATAAAAGTACTTCCGTAAAAAGTGTTTTTACAAAAATTCTTTCATAAAAGTACCTTTATAAAAGTTCTTCCGTAAAAGTACTTTTATTAAAGTTCTTTCATAAAGTGCTTTCATGTAAAAGTACCTTTATAAAAATGCTTTCGTAAAAGTACTTCCCTGGTAGTCCGCTAATAAACATCTATGGTAGCAATTTTGTAGACAGAGTTTCCTCAAAGAATGAAAATGAGCAAGATGGGGCATGATTAATTTTCATGCTGTAGGCTACCTCAATTTTTTGTGCTATGGGCTAATTTTTCATTCTAAAAAGAATGTAGCCCATGGCAAGAATTTTGTAACCTAGAGCAGTGAACCAAACATGGCCTAATATGCCCTTAATGGGGCGGTTACTGTTCATAACATAAAAACAACTCCAATAAAACAAAATAAAGTAATTGGTCTTGGGCCCAATAACACTAACTAGTGACTCAATAACACTAACTAATGTTTATAAACAAGATAATCATAAGAAACTGCTGAATCTCAACAAATATTATTACCTTGGTTTGATATTGATCGACATGTTACCATGCAAAGATGGTGAAATTTTAGGGATATTTCATTAATTTCACTAAGATATTTGGAAAATTTAAAAAGTCAAGGAAATTTTGTAAAAACATGGCATTAGTTAATAAGATTCAAGGAATCATTCTAAGAAGTATAATTCACATTAAGTTCAAGTGGCTGGTGCAGGAAATGGAAATCAGGATGAGTTGGGTTAAAAGATCAGCTAACGCTATAGCTGATGGGCTAGCTAAACAGGGGATAGAAAGGGATGTAATGTTTTGGGCTAAGTTGTAGCTAAATTACTTCTTTTTTTTTTCTTTTCTTTTCTTTCTTTGAGGACTTGAGTTGTTTTTGGAAGATAAGAGTGTTTGTCTTCCTTGCTGTAACTATTCTTGTGATATTTTAATAAAATTGCTGAAGTTGTTATTGATAAAAAAAAAGTATTATTCACATTTAAGGCTAAAAAATCATGGTGAGCAACTGTACAAATCAAACAGAGAAGATTTAAGAGACATGAATATGTATCTTTCGATTTGTCTCCCTCTTAGTCTTTTATCTATCTTCTCTTGATTACATATGTCATTTACTTTCCATTTTGACTTCTGTCTTTTTGTTACTATACGTTTTGATTAGATTGAGAATTCTCTGTTGTATTTGTGTGTATCAAAATAGTAAACCAATCATTCTATCACCAAATCCCCATTTGTTTTCTTAGGAAAATCTTTTTAAAAAAATGTAATGATTTTATTGAAGTATCAGAAATTTCATAATGATATTGTAAAATTTTAAACCTTAAATTTGTAGTTATCAGTGAAATTAAAACATCGCTAACATATTGACACTATATTGGAGATATTAGAAAAAATTCCTCGATAGTTTTCTATTGCTCCTAGAAAAATGGGGAGATTTTAGTGAAATTTTGCCAAATCTTGCCAAATATTGCGGGCCATGCTTAATAAAAAGTATACCTGATTTTTGAAAAAAGAAAAAAAAAAGAACAAACAGAAAAAGTATTATTCACTGTATCTTGTAACCAGTCATGGGGTCACTTGAAACTTTGGGTTCATAAGAGGGATGGAAGATAGTGAAATGGTCCTTTTCCCCTTACAATTAAGGCCTTCTGCTTGGAGTTTTTAATGTGAAGATCAATACATGTGAGGTAGTAAAAAAGAAAAGACCTAACTGGTGCCTTTCTCTCTATACGTGCCCTTTGTGTAATGCAAACAGTGAGACTCCTTATCACTTACTAATCTCCTATCCTCTTGTTGCTAGGATTTGGGAAGACTTTTCCTTTCTTTCTGAGTGCAGGTGGGAAGAAGGAAGTGCTAGAATCTTCAAGGAAGAAAAGTGCACAAAGGAGGCCTTAGGTGAGCTTATAAAGATATACTAGTTGAGCTTATTGTTATTGCAAATGGTGGCTTCATCTACATCCAGAAATGGAGGAAGATTGATAGACTAGTCACTGCTGGGAGAGAATCGAATAAGGTTAAACTTCGATGGATGCAGCAGAGGCAATCCAGGTGGATTGGGAATTGGAGGTCTCTATAGGAATCGCTTGGGACATATATTGGCACTCTATTCAGATCATATAGAAAATGGTGGTTCAATCAGAGCAGGATTGTTGGCAGTAACTTAAGAGTTTGAAATTGGCAAAAGCAAAAAAAAGAAAAATCAAAGATATAATTATGGAAGGGGATTCAATAACAATTATAAAATGGATAAATCATAATGGGTTGGGCACATGGCAATACAGATGTATTGAAAGAGGTAAGAAGCCTAATGAGGGAGCTGACAGCATCAAGTATATGGGTAAGGAGGTCAGAAAATAATGTGGGGGATGCAATGGAAGCACAAAGTGGACAGAAACCAACTGTATTGGGAACTGATAAACCAAGAACAATGGCAGTTACACATGGAAAATGAAATGTAAAAAGGGAGGGTGAGGGTTTGGGTTGGGAAGTGTTTTGGCTGTAATCCTTTTTATTAGCTTTTCAGGACTAAGATCTTGTATATTTTTCTCTATATTAATTAAATATATCAGTTAATGATACAAAATGCTAGCCTAAGTGTGGTTACTTGATACTCATTATATTATTCACTTTTTAATAAGATATTCAACAAATTTCACCATTTCCAATAAAAATTCAGTTGAGAATTTTAAGGTTTAGGTAAGTTTCAGGATCAAATAGAAGGATGGAGTTGGATGTATTGGGATGGATATTATTGCGAAAACTGTCCTTGTTGGAGCTGGTGGTGTTTTATTTATTTATTTATGAATGTGGTTTTGGGTCCTTGTAAGTTATCTTGTTTCCTTTTATTTTAATGAATTTTCCTTTATTATCAAAAAATAAAAATAGTTTCTTCATTTGATTATCTTCTCTCTCTGTGTGTGGATGGTTACCACCCAAAGACTTTTCTCTACAACCTTTTTCAACCCTAGGAAAAGAAGAGGGAAAATTATTTGGAGGTGTGCAAGGGTAGCTGGTCTTTTGTCAATTTGGGAAGTGAGGGATAACAGAATTTTCAATGAAAGAAGAACCAAGGAGATTCTAGTTCTAACAGACCAAGTGGTATGAGTTCTAACCTTTCTCCAAAGATGATATTTTAAGGGGCTGGCAGGTGATAGCAGATTTTAGTTCTAACAGACCAAGGATTGTAAAGAAGTGGGTGTCTGCAGCTACAAGGCCTTTAAAACTTAAGTTTGGTGGTTGTAGCATTGGTATCCCTGGTTGGGGTTAAGGGGAGTTATTATTGACATGCCAGGCACATTTATTGTTTTCTACTTTGGGCCAATATGATGGAGAGTTCTACGACAGCAGAATTGTAGGCAGTCCTCCAAGGCCTAAAAACTTGCAAGAACCTTAACCTTCACAATTTAGAGGTAGAAGGGGATTCCAATGTAGTGATAAGCTGGCTGAAGAACAATTCTAAAGGAACATGGAAATATAGGTGCACTTTAAGATACCTTCTAACTTTAGCATGAGAATTGGGAGTGGCATGGTCATGGACACATAGGGCAGCAAACAGTGTGGCTGACACTTGTGCTAGACAAGGGGTTAACAGGGAAAAATTTAGGCCTTCTGTTGGGAATGGCTATTGGCAAGATCAATACCTGTGATGTATTCAAAAGAAGAAGGTCAAATAAGTGCCTTTCTCCTCATATTTGCATTCTTTTACAAAGCAAGCGGTGAGGCTATTTCCAATTTACTAATCTCATGATCTTTTGTGATTTGTATTTGGAGGAAGGTTTGCTCTCTATTTGATTGCAAGTGGGAAGCACCACAGAATGTGGTAAGCAGTATGCTTGTTTAGTGGAGGAGAATGTGTAGGAAGAGCAGCGTAGAGCAGCATGTAGTAACCAGAAAGAGCAATAATATTATGGGTTGTGTAGGAAGAGAGGAACAGAAGAATTTTCAAAGAAAAATGCAATTCTGTGGAGGAGATAGTGGAAAATATAAAGATGAAGGTTGCACATTGGGTAAAAACTTTGGAAGACTTGAGGACTTCTCAGTTGATGATGTTCTGAGAGCTTGGGGTGATGTGGTGCACTATTCCAAAGAAAAGGATAAGGGTATAATGGAGTGGAAACCACCGGTAGCTCCAAAGGTGAAGCTGAACTTTGATGGAAGCTCCATAGGCAACCCGGACTCAGTAGAAATTAGGAGAGTGTCATGGATGTAAATGGTGTCATCAAGACACTGTATTCAGGTACTAGAGTTGAGGATTCTGTTAAAGCTGAGATAATGGTGCTGTTGCAAGGGTTGAGATTGCTAAACAATTGAGGATTCAATAATTGGAAGTGAGAGAGACTCAAAGCTAGTCATTTCTTGGCTAAGAAATAATACTTCAAGAGGCTGGCTTTATAGACAAACACTAGGGGAGATTGGTATGTTAGCTTTGGAAATGGGAGCTACTTTTAATTGGGTAAGAAGAACGACAAATGGTATGGCAAACTCTTTGGGCAAGAAAGGGGTTAATAGGAATCAACTTTTTTGGGATGAATTGTAATTGGGAAGGAATTTCAAAAAGAGTGCCTAGGGACTTCCCATCTCCTTTGTACTTTGTCTCTAAGTTAATAAAATCTTTTATTTCTGATCAAAAAAACATAAACAGGGAAAATTGTATTGGGAGGTTACCTTGTAACATGTGTGAGATTTCCCCATGGGGAAAGGTTGTGGTAGCACTGCTGCTAGCTTATTCTGTTGTAATATTATTGTAAATATTTCCTAGTTACTTAATAAAATTGCAAATTACCATTCAAAAGAAAGTAGTTTCTTCTTTGTCTTGATGCAGCAATCTGCTGTGACATCTCCCTTACTAGCTGCCTTGTAGTCAGTCCACAAGTTCATAATTTTTTGCATGGTATTTCTAAATTCCTCTCCCCTTTTTGTTAATAAACGAAAGTTCATTAAAGTAAAAAGATAATACATAAGCAGGTGATAAGAAATCACCCAAGAGAAGCAAATAAAAGTTCTACCAACCTCTCCCCAATCACAATAAGAACCCTTAAAAATCCAAATCCAAAGAGAACTATTTGTCAACCATGACATATTTTCCCTTTTTGTAACAAAATATACAAATAAATGCTTAGACCAAGATCCATCAGCACAGTGCATAAACAACGACAGACACTAACTCCAGGAATGTTGGGTTTGTTATGTGTTTTGTTCAACCTGAAATTGACTTGAAGCTACTCCAACCCGTAGCTGACCCAACTTAATGTAATAGAACACTGAACCTGCTCTGCCCAATCACACAGATAGTACACCTATTGGAAGCTAAGGCTATATTTGCAAATGTTTCTACAATGTCAATGTGTTGGGTTTGGTATGGGGCAGCATTAACTCTAAACCCAACTGGTGACCCGATTTAATGCTGACTTGACCCTAACTTAATAGGATTGGGTCAATGAGGGTTTACCACTTGATCCAACCCACTGAGTCCCTTACTAACTCAATTACTAAAAATACAACCAAATTTATGGAAGATACCATATTCAATTTGAAATTTTCTGGCTATATTGGACGACTGTTAAATACTCATGCATGGTTTGTGATTTTGATATGGAAATTTTGCCATGTAGAGATGGAGAAACTTTGGAGATATTTTGCTAATCTCGCTAAGATATTTGGAAAATCTAAAAAAATAAGAAAGTTTTCTAGAAACATGGAATTAATTAATAAATCTTCAAGAGATCATTAGAAGAAATATAGTACATTTATGGCTCAAAACCATAGTAAAGAACTATATAAATCAATAGAAAAAATTAAGAGACTCTGTATGGGTATGTTTCTCTGTCTTCCTTTTGATCTTTAGCCATCTTCTCTTCTTTATATATGTCAATTATTTGCCATTTTAACTTTCATCTTTATTGTTACTATATGTTTTGATTAGATTTAGAGGCACTCTTCTGTATTTATTTGCATTTTTCTTTTTCTTTTGAATTCTAGTGACTTAGTAAGTGAGTCATATCAAAGTAGTAAGCTAATTTCCAATCACCAATTCCCTGCTAGTTCTTTTAGGAAAATATTTTTAAAAAATTATTTTGATTTGAATGAAATATTGAAAAGTTTTTAATAATATTCTAAAATTTTAAAATTTAAACACAGTCTACAATTAAATCTGAAATGTTGCCGACATATCGGCAAAATATTAAGGATATTTGGAAAAAACGATTCCCGGAAGATTTTGTTTCACCACCTAGCAAATGGGGGTATTTTGGGAATATATCGCCAAATATCATTGATATTGTGAACCATGCTCTCAAGTATTCCCACATCTTGCTAGAAGTATGTAATCTTCTCATGGGCATGTCAATGCTTTTGTCAATGTAACTAAGGATCCAAGAGACAATTTTGACATTGTTAATCTTCCCATTGTTGAAATGTTATAGTGTTATTCTCTGTTCATTTGACCAATAATGAGACAAGAGGTTTTGTTGAATTATAAGAAAAATCAGAGCGGTGGGAAAAGTTACAATACAACTAGAATGAAGTATAAGATGATTTTGTTTCAGTCTCCAATACACTCCTGAACAAATTCTGATGCATTCATGCTTAACCTAGAATGGATCCCCCTTTTTATCGTTTTTTCTTTTTTTTTTTTATGAATGAAGATAATTTATTAATCCAGAAAAATTAAGGCAATACAGGAAACCCATGAAGAGGCACGAGCTGTTACCTCTTCTAACAGAGTATTACATCAAGTTAAAAACAGGAATAACCAGAAATAAAATTACAAAGCAGCCCAAAATAAATGTTCCCTTGAAGCCCCTTGCTTAGCTAACCCATCTGCTAAGGTATTTGATGATCTTCCCACCCAAAGAGAGGTAACAGTCACCAAGCTACTTTCCTCCCGTCTTTTCTTGTTTCGTGGGTTTCTCCGAAGCAAAGCTTCCCCAAAAAGTCCACACACACACATAGTGTCGCACACACAGAGCCCACAACCTACACAGTTCCGTTTCCATTGAAATTGAACTGAAACCTATTTCACTTTTCCGTACACTCTTCCCAAAATAACAAGAAAACCGGACTCAAATAACGATCTCACCTGAAGAAAGCTGTGCAGCGGCGAGTTCAACTATAAACGCCGATTCGTCATCGCCGCATTTTTCACTTCTTCGAAATTCAGTATTAGAGGAGAACAACAAGTCCAACTTTACCACTCGCGGTTCAACGCGCCATTTTTTCCGATTAAAAATTCTTCACCTCAAACTAGTCTGAAGTCGCAGCAACCAAGAGAAGGGATTGTAATTTCTTGCTTAATTGCTATTTTTAAGCTACTATGCGGAGGCACTCGAGGTACCGCTATTGTTTTTGCTGGAGGTGAGGCATGGGTTGCATTCTTGGCAAGACAGCAGCCGGAGACGGCCAAGAACAAACCGGAGTTTCGGTTTCTCACCGGCGCACCAAGGTCGAAGAACCACCTGATGCCGCTAACATTGTGGTTAATGATGTTAGGGCTAGGAAGGAAGTAGTCCAGAGGGAGCGAGAGAGGACCCACCGAAGCGGAGATTTAATAGAGCCGGAGCGTAGGAAACCAAAGCTCAAACAGGCGCTGATAAATCAGCATGAGTGATCGGTGCGGTTCGCTGAGGTTGCCGGCGAAGCCATCGAAGGCTTTACCCCTCGGCGTGCCAATACATTCGAGAAGATCGATAAGATTGGACAAGGAACTTATAGCGATGTCTACAAAGCAAGAGATCTGATTACGGGAAAGATCGTGGCATTGAAGAAGGTTCGGTTCGACAATTTTGAGCCGGAGAGCGTGAAGTTCATGGTGAGAGAGATTCTTGTGCTGAGACGGCTTGATCACCCCAATGTGATTAAGCTGGAAGGCTTGGCCACTTCCAGGATGTCTTGTAGTCTCTATCTGATTTTCGAATACATGGAACACGGCCTTGCTGGTCTCTCTGCTTCCCCTGATATCAAGTTCACCGAGCCTCAGGTCAAATCCTATATGAAACATTTACTTTCTGGGATTTAACACTGCCATAACCAGGGTGTCTTGCATCGTGATATCAAGGGTTCAAATAGCTGATTTTGGATTGGCTTCTTTTTATGATCCAGACCACAAGCGACCCATGACTAGTCGAGTTGTCATCCTTTGGTATCGACCGCCAGAACTTCTTCTAGGAGCTACTTATTATGGTGTTGGTGTTGACCTTTGGAGTGCTGGCTGCATTTTGGCATAGTTGCTTGCTGGGAAGCCAATAATGCCAGGGCGAACAGAGGTGGAACAATGGCACAAGATTTTTAAGTCATGTGGTACCCCATCACAAGAATATTTGAAGAAAGCTAAACTTCCGCATGCAGACTTCCTTAAGTTACAGAAATGACTTGACCGCTGTATCAGAGAAACTTCTAAAGACTTTCCACCTTCTTCATTACCCCTGATTGAAACTCTTCTTTCGATTGACCCAGATAACGAGGCACTGCAACTGCTGCTCTGAATAGTGAAGGATAACAGGTGTTTCAGCATGTGAAAGTAATTCCAAAGAGTATTTGATTTATGAAAGTTTGTTGCTGTTTATTCATTGTACCTGGGGTAAATAGAGATCTGGAGGGTGAGGGTAAATAGATGCCAGAAGGGGGAAGAGGAGGCTGTGCTAGCTGAGACATAAGGAGTTCCAACTCTGAATATTGTATTCAATGTATTAGATAGTTGTTGCAATCCAAACGGACTGAAATAAGATTGGTAAAATTGGTGATGGTGATCATTGATGTCATATAGATTTTGAATGGCATTCGAAGGACATGAAGGTTTCTCACCAGGGATTTGAATGACAGATGTTAGTTATCCCTGAAGGTGTTCGGCAGCAGGGATGGACAGTGGTGGCTAATGCTGTACACAGGAGATTAGTCAGTAAGGAATCAAAGGCAGTGAAGGTACAAACAGAGAGAGTAGTTGGCGGACAGAGTAAGAAAGAAGAGATGACAGAAAGAAGAAAGAGACTAGAGAGGCTGGGCTTAGAAGACACAGTGGGAACCCAAGGAAAGCCAACTGTGGCGTTTACTATCCCAGAACCAAGAATTGCATTGGATGGGGAGAAAGGAATCTGGGAAAAGAAATACATCTTATCTGCGAGGGAGGAGGTGAAGGACTGGAAGGGGCTGCTAGAAGAGGTGACAACGAAGCTTGGATTGAACCAGACGGTCATCCTTATTCCTTTCAACGATAGGAAAGCAGTCCTTGATGTGGGTGAGTTGTTGATGGATTTTACTATGTTGGAAACGAGTGAAGGTTCTGTAAGAATTGAAAACTTGTTTCCTCTTTCAAATGAGGTTGCTGCTGTAGATGGAAGCTTTAAACTGAAGCTGCTGGGTTTACCCTTTCATCTCTCGCAAAAATCATCCTTGGAGAATCTGGTGCAGGCGATGGGCGGTGCTCTTCTGTTGTATAAGACCACAGATTTGAGGGCAGCACACTTGAGAGTTGCTGGAATGAAGCCTGAGGAAGTTCCAAGGGTAGTACAAATAAGCGCAGAAGGCTATTGGTATAAAGTCTGGTTGAGTTCGGAAGTTGAAACGTTGTAGTGGCTGGGGAGGTCAAAGCTTGAGGGAGATGATGACTTGGCAAGATGGGTTACAGTTGGCAGGTTTGAGCAAAGGAAGTCTGGACATGTGGCAGCCGCTGGAGTGAAGGTTTCTCTGAATGAGGAAGCTGAAAAGTTGAAGGCCAAAAGCAAAGAGGCATTTGTGGAAAAGTTTTCAATTTTTTTTTGAAAACCAAAACAACCCTACCGCTATTTTGTCCTATGCGGACTTGGTCAAAGGGGTAACTAAGTCAGACCAGGGGGGGTTCGGCTCAAGACTAAGTTCGAGCTACGCACCACACTCTCTGAACCAGCTGGTCCATTTTCGGGTAGGGCGGTTCTCACTGAGCGTAAGGGCCACAATCAGCATGCCTTAGAAGATGAGGGGGAAAATCTTACACCAAGTAAGGGAGAACCAAACCAGGAGAGTAACTTAAGACAAGGGACCTGCAAGAGGACTTTGGCTGCTCATCATAATTCGAGCAGAGACGGCACAGAGGGGGATGAACGACAAAGCCTTGGAAGTACGAACAAGGGTGAAGTTAGCCTAGGTGCCGACCAAATAGGCCCTACACGAAGAGTGAATGGACTAACCCAGTTGGTCGTCTCTTCTCCTTCTCCTTCAGTCCTAGGTATGGTCGTGGTTTTGTTTTTAGATACTAATGTCTGCTCTGCCTGTGATGTTTGTCTTTCAGATCCCAGCCATGCCCCTTTGCTGAATACCCAAGGTCCAGAGGCTGATACTGAGGAGGTTGGGGAGTTACAAGAGGGGGATGAGAAGGTGGGGAGGGTGGGGAGAGCAGATACAAATGAATTAACCAAAGGAGAAACTAAGGAGGACAATGGTAAGATGGAGGAGGAGAAGGAGGGGAATAGGAGTGAGGTAGGGGGGAAAAGGAAGAGAAGGGAGAGGAAGAAGTGGAGTCATTAGCTGAATTTGTAGAAAAGTTAGGTTGTAAGGTGAGAAACCTAAATGGGCTGAAAAAGATGGTGGGAATAGGAGGAAGAGAAGGCTAGGCGAAGCTGAGAAATTAAAGTTGGAAGTGGATGTGAGCACATAGGCTAGAGTGAGGAAAGGGAGGGGAAGAAAAGGAGGTTACTAGAAGGAAAGGGAGTGGGGCTAGGCAAAGCTGTGGAAGGAATGAAGATTGTAAGCTGGAATGTGAGGGGATTGAGGGGTGTAAAGAAAAGAGCTTTAATGAAGGAGGTTTTAAAGAAAGAAAATCCAGACATTGTTTTAATTCAGGAATCTAAACTTATGACCTTTGACAAAAGGTGGGCTAGAAGTGTGTGGAGAGTGAATGGACTAAGGTGGGTTATGAGCCCCTCCTGGGGCTCATTTGGAGGGTTAATTACTTTGTGAAAGGATGAAGTAGTGGAGGGAGTGGAAGAATTAGTGGGAAAGGTTCTCAATTTCTGTCAAATTTAAGCAGGTGTCAGATGGATTTGAGTGGGTCCTTACCAATGTTTATGGTCCCAATGATTACAAACAAAGGAAGGAGCCTTGGGAGGAACTAGGAGATATTAGAGGTCTGTGGGAGGGGATTTCAATGTGATAAGTTTCATTGAAGAGAGCAATAAGGTGAGACAAAGGAGCACTACCAGTGTGAGGAAGTTCAATGAGTTCATTAATGCTTTTGAGTTAAAGGAATTGAACCTTTCTCATAATAGCTTCACTTGGTCTAATCTCCAAGCTGAACCTATTTGCTCCAAATTAGATAGATTCTTGTTCACTACAGACTGGGAGGAGCATTGAGGAGATCTGGTGTCAAGGGCTCTACCCAGAGTTACTTATGATCATTGGCCAATAATGATTGGTAGTCTGATATTAGTGGTAGTGGGCCCTCTCCCTTCAGGTTTGAAAATATGTGGCCACTTCACCCAGACTTCAAAGACAAAGTGAAAACTTGGTGGAATGAAAGTAACCCGAAAGTCAATTGGGAAGGGATGAAATTCCATTGGAAGCTGAAAGAGCTCAAGGTCAAAATTAAGGAATGGAATTCTCTCCACTTTGGTAGGCTAGAAGAGAAGAAGCAACAGTTGATAAGTAAAATAGAGGAGTTAGATGCTAAGGAAGAAAGATGATGTTTTGGGGACCGGGATAAAGAAATGAGGTGGGAGTTAAAGAAGAGTTTGGAGGACATAATCTTCAAAGAAGAAGTAAGTTGGAGACAAAAATCTAGACACAAATGGGTGAAGGAAGGTGATAGGAATACAAAATTTTTCCATGCAATAGCCAATGGCAGAAGAAAGAAAAACACCATATCTAAGCTGGTTGTTGATGGGACAGTTTTAACACAACAACAAGAGATTGCCGGGGCTTTTGTGGAACACTTTAAATCCATCTTTAGAAAGCCTCTGCAGAAGAGATTAAGGATTGAAGGGTTGGATTGGCCTAAGCTCCCTAATGAGTTGATGTTGTGGTTGGAAAGAGAGTTTGACTTGGAAGAAATCAGAGAAGCCATTTTCTCTATGGATAGATCCAAAGCCCCGGGCTCTAATGGCTTCACGATGGCCTTTTATCAAGATTGTTGGGAGATAATTAAAGCCAACATTCAAGCAGTGTTCTTGGAATTCTTTGAAAGAGGTGTGACAAACCCAGGTCTGAATTCTACTTTTATTGCTTTAATAACGAAGAAGGTTGGGGCTTCTCATCCTAAAGAGTTTAGACCCATCAGTTTTGTTAACAATCTCTACAAGATCATTGCTAAGGTGTTATCCAGAAAAATTAGAGAGGTGCTCCCCTCGATCATCTCCCATAACCAAGGTGCCTTCATGACGAATAGACAATTTGTGGACCAAATCTTAATTGCAAATGAGAGTGTGGAAGACTATAGAAGTAGAGGTGAGAAAGGGCTAATGTATAAGTTGGACTTGGAGCAGGCATATGATCTAGTTGATTGGTCTCTGTTGTTGGAAGTGCTAGAGTCTTGTGGTTTTGGGCAGAGGTGGTGCAAGTGGATTAAAGGGTGCATTAGGACTTACCATTATTCTGTGTTAGTAAATGGCAAGGTGGTGGATCACTTTCCAACTACGCGGGGTATTAGACAAGGGGACCCTCTCTCCCCTTTTATCTTTACCCTGATTGCTGAAGTGCTAGGGAGGCTTATTGAGAGGGCAGACTCCAGAAATCTGATAAGTGGTTGGAGAGTGGGGAGGGATAGGGTCCCGGTCACTCACCTACAATTTGCAGATGACACAATTCTGTTTTGTGATGGAGAGGAGATTAGCTGGGTGTGTAATATGAAGATGGCGATTTGGGTGTTTGAACAAATGACCAACCTCAAGGTAAATCTGGGTAAGAGTTGTGTGATTGGTATTAATATGAGTGAGGGAGAGGTGGAGGAAAGGGCTCGAGTGTTAGGATGTGAGATAGCTCATTGGCCACTGAAGTACTTAGGGCTTCCTTTGGGAGACAATCCTAGAAAAAGGAGCTTTTGGAATTTGATGATTGACAGGTTCACTAAAAGGCTAGCTTCCTGGAAGAAGAACTACTTGTCTCTGGGGGGTAGGATAACACTGATTAATTCAACTTTGGCAAACCTTCCAGTATATTTCTTGTCGGTGTTTAGAATCCCAGAAGGAGTTTGTAGGGAGTTGGAAAAATTTATGAGGGACTTTTTATGGGAACCTGGGGAGGAGAGAAAGGACCATAGAGTTAGGTGGGGTCTAGTTACAAGACCAAAAAGTGAAGGGGGACTGGGGCTGGGAAATCTGCAGAAGAAGAATGAAGGTCTTTTAGGGAAATGATTATGGAGATGGTCCAAAGAAAAAGAAAATTTGTGGGCTAAAATAATCCTAAGTATTCATGGGCAAGAGGCAGATGGCTGGGATCTGGGACTATCATCTAGGGCTTCAAGAGCCTCCCCTTGGAAGTCGATTCATGCTGTCTTGCAGTCTTTTCTTCCATTTATCAGGTACGATCTTGGTTCTGGTTTGTCTGTACTTTTTTGGGAACACACTTGGGTGGGGGATTTTCCCTTGAAAGAGCAGTTTCCCTCTTTGTTTGCTCCGTCTAGGTTTAAAAATGAACCAGTAGCAACTTTTGCTAACTTGTCTAATTCCGCTATTGGTTGGAACTTGGGTCTCAGAAGGGCTCCCAGAAATTCTAAGTTGGAACCCATTTCGAATCTGCTTAAAATCTTGGATGAGGTTGTCTTTGAACCTTCCATTGTGGACTCCAGGGTGTGGTCTCTTGTTCCCTCGGGTATCTTCTCCTGCTCCTCCTTCAAAGCATTGACACAGTCTAGTCCGGTACCTGGGCCTCCTTTTCTTGTCCGGGAAGTTTGGGGTTGCCCCATCCCTCCTAGGGTAGGTGCTTTTTGCTGGGAAGCAATCCTAGAAAAGTGTAACACTTGTGACCTACTTCAAAAGAAAAGGCCTAATTGGTGTTTATCCCCACACTGGTGCATCTTATGTAAGAAGAATGGTGAAAGCTGCTATCACTTGCTTGTCTCTTGCCCTTTTGTTTTAGATATTTGGTGTTGGTTCTTTTCTTTATTTGGTTATAGGTGGCCCTCCCTTTCAAGTGTGCAAAGCTTGTTTAGCTTCACTCCAGGGAGGGGTCTAAAGAAGAGAGGTAAAATTTTGTGGAGATGCGCTAGAGCTATTGTTTGCTGGACAGTCTGGGAAGAAAGAAATCAAAGATTATTTCATGAAAAAGAGAAAAGCAGGGAAGCCCTCATAGAACTTGTATATGTTGGGGTGGCTCATTGGGTCAAGTCTTTGAAGCTTTTTGAAGCCTATTCAATAGGAGACATCATTAGAAACTGGGAAGAAGTGGCTCGATCAGGTCCTATGTCTAGTGATATCAGATCTGTTTGGACTCCACCAGACTTGGGTTTCATAAAATTGAACTTTGATGGTAGTTGTGGAGGAAATCCAGGCCCTTTAGGCATAGGTGGTATTTTCAGGAACGAAGAAGGGCGAATTATTGCTATGTTCTCAGGACCTATAGGTTGGGGGGATTCTCTGAGAGCTGAAATCCTAGCAGTTGTAGGAGTCAAAAGGGCTAAGCAGTTGAATATTAGCAAGTTGCTGGTGGAAGGTGACTCCCAACTGACTGTTAGATGGTTACAGATGGAAGAGTCCAGCATGTGGAAGTTCTCAAATGAAAGAAAGATAATCAAGCAACTAACTCAGGACATGACTATAAGGTTTCAATGGGCTAAGAGTAGTACCAACTCCATAGCTGACTCCTTGGCTAATCAGGGGGTGGGAAGATCTAATTTGTTTTGGGCTATTCTGTAATGTGTTTTTTCAGGTTTGAAAGGGAGGGTTAAGACATTTTACGCCTCCTTTCTGGTTGTATCTTACATATCTCTTTTAATAAAAGTGTTGTTATTGATCATAAAAAAAAAAAACAATCATGTTTCTTGTGAGCCAGTTGACTTTCCTCAATAAGTCTCTGTGTCGCCACATAGCTGAAGCTGCATCTGTCAGCCATCCCACAACAATTTTGGAGTCTCCTTCAACTACCAAATGCTGAACTCCTAATTGTTCTACAATCTGAATACCTTGTACAACTGCTAAAATCTCAGTCTCAGCTCTATTGGAGTCTCCTATTCCCACGGGGAAAACAAGGCTAAGATGTTGCTCTCCTTGTCTCTCAGCACCCCTCCTATCCCCGATGGGCCTGGGTTTCTTGGTTGCTTCCATTAAAGTTAAGCTTTGCCCATCCTTCAGGCGGAGGCCTGGGTTTCCTTGGCTATTAGCCACCGCTATCCAATTTCTCCAAATATTGTCAAAGGAAAATATATGAAAGAAGTCCATAGTTCTTAACCAATGAATGGCCCTAGTCAAGATACAATCCTGAACAGCCTGAATGCTTCTTTCCTTTTCCTTGAATATTCTTGCATTTCTTTCTTCCCAGATTGTCCACAAGGTGGCTGCTCTAATACATCTCCACATCATTTTTCCTTTTTTTGTAGGCCACACAAAGAAGGAAGGATCGAACAACTAACTTAAGTCTGGACAGATTCCACTTGCACCCAAACAAAGGAAAAATCCAACTCCAAATAGCACTAGAAAAGGAACAAGATACAAGTAAGTGGGAGCAATCCTCACCACTAACCTTGCAAAGTACACACTAGTTATGGGACAAACACATGAAAGGCCTTTTCTTCTGCAAGCAGTCCAAGGTATTAATCTTTCTATAAAACACCTCCTAGCAGAAAATAATAATTTTAGGTGGAACAGGTCTAGACCATATCTCCTTGGTCGGAAAACCCAA